>WBNO01021826.1:995794-1016706 GCA_013400575.1 Peucedramus taeniatus
AAGTCAGAAGCTTTTTTTTTTTTTTTTTTAACCAGCTACTTATTTGAGAGTAAAATCTATCATGGCCTGTGCAGACAATCCAGCTTTTTAATTGTGTTAAGGGTTTTTGGAATCTGCTAGACAATGCCTGAGAGCATTTGATGATTTGATCCATCGATTAACCTGGAAACATGCTTGTTTCCCAGGCTTGGTTCTAAAGAGTTTTTGGCTCTTCTTTCAAATAGAATTTGCCAAAAAGCAATTACCAGAAAGAGGCAGAAAAACTTGCCTTATGGATTTTAAATTCACTTTCTCCTCTAATGTACCAGGAATCTGAGCATGCTGCCTCCTGCTTCTTATCAGCTAAATATTTGCAGTGACACCAGAAAAAGCAACTGTGAATTCTGCAATTCTAGTTCATTAGAAGTGCATATGGGGAGCAAATGGTGCCAAGCCAGCATTTAAAGTTATTCATCAACTCTGGATTTAATAACTACCTTATTTATATCCCACATGCTAGGAAAAATATTGTAATTGGGATGGATTATATAAAACATGAGGAATGTATTGATGGAATAATTTTAAAAACCCGCCAGTCTGCTTTGCTTCTAAGGTATTTGTTTGAGACTGGTTGGTTCAGTGGTAACAATGAAATACCATTAGTGTCCAATTCCTTTTGCTTTTCTAGGTGACATCAGTGCTCAGGAGAGAGCTGTTTAATGGAGGAGAGTGATGGAAGATATTTCCTTCTGTCTCACCTGTAGGTAACAAGGGGCCTGCCCAGCTTGCTCCAGGTTTTTCTCCCTGAGTGCCCATCCCAGAGGCTGGTTTCCAGCAGGGCAGCTGAGAACATGTGCCCCTCACCCCTTAAAACTCTCTGAGAATATCTGTGCAGCAAAGCAGGACAGGAGGGTGATGCCCTGACTTCCTTTCACCCTGCCTGGGCCTTGCAGGTTAAGGAAATGCCATGTCCCTGACTGCCAGTGAGCCCTCATCTGTCAGCACTAATCAACCCCAAAACAAAGGGAAATTCAGTGTGTTAAGACTTGCACAGATATCTGATGCAATCTGAAAGGGAAACAGACCTGCTGCATTACCTAACATGTCTAAATGAATGTCCCATAATCCATATTTTTGTGCTGGGGAGCTGCTGATTGCCCTAGCTGTTCACAACTTACACCTCTCCACCTCCAGGTCATAATCTAGTAAGTGAAGGCCTTTCTAATCTGACATATTTAATATACATGCTTCTTATTTAAGGACATCAAGAACACTGAGAGGTGTTCCAGCAAAGGGGAACCTGTCCTGAAGCTCAAAGTTTGAACTTCAGCCATTTAGGGAGGAACTTTGCACCATCAGGATCCTTTGTCTTGCAGAAGTTCTCATCCAGGTTTTCAGTACAAACAAATATCTTACCATATAAATATAAATATATAACCATATCTTCATTTTGAGTAGCACCTGAGAAGGGCAAAAGACTTTCTGTAACCTAAAAATAAAACTAATTAAAATACATTACACATTTTAATGGTTTTCTCTGTAATATATTTGTTATTATTTTAAAGAGGAGAATGGATATAGTAGATATAAATAAATAAATAAATAAATAAATAAATAAATAAATAGAAATCCCACNATAAATAAATAAATAAATAAATATATATATATATAAATAGAAATCCCACCTCTACATAAACAAAACAAAACAAAACAAAACAAACCCCAAGAAACAAAAAACCCTAACCAACAAACCAAAATTAAAAAAACCCTCCCCAAATCTCACATGTGGAGATACACAGCTATGCAATGAAACACTTAAAACTTTCACTGACCCCTTACTAATATGCTTTTCAAAACCCTACATTTTGTAATGTACCTATCTGGAATCAACCCTTCACTTTTTGTTGTAGGCAGAGTATTAAAAAAAACCCCAACAAATTAGATATTTGATCCTCGAGACAAAAAAGCAGAAAAAGTAGTGTGTGTGCACATTACAATTATATTATCAAGGCTTTCTGTAATGTTATTATAGGCTGTTCCAAGTTACCATGTATGAAAACAAACCACACTGATTCCAAGCCCCAAAATGAGAGAAGTTAGAGAAATAAAATCAGTGCAGCTGTGGCAACAATACTATTGTTAAAGTACAGGGAGATTTTATAAACAGTGAGTAAGAAGTCAAGAAGGAAATAGTTGTAGACAAAATCATTGCTAGAAAACATAAAAGCAACTCTTTCTTTCCCATCCCATCCCATCCCCTCTCCACCCTGTGAAAAGATTATCCATGGAAGGGGAAAAAAGGGTGAGGTTGTGGGTGGTGTCCCACAGAAGGCCATAACACACAAAAAGTATGTGTACTTTTTTCTCTTGGAAGAAGATGAGGGAAAAAAAAAGAGCCTGGAATTTCTTTTGGAACACATACTGTACTTTCAGGTGCCATCTGTGGACTATGAAAAAAAAGTCTATGTTAAAACAAGAATAAAAGAGGTAAAGGACAATCCATCACAGCCATTGCCTGCAGCACGACAGGGATGTTCCCAAGCAGGTTTGGAACAGCTCTGCTGTGAGCACCAGTGGCACTTCAGCTTCTCTGCCAGTAATGTGCAACATAGGGCAGCAAATATTTCAACAAACACTAATTTATCTTGCCCCTTATTGACAAAACTGCAGATGCCTTAGCAAAGAAAAACAAATGCCACTGAGTCAACAGCTGTGCTTTGCAGTGGTTTCCATCCACTTTGCTTTGGCACTGTGTGAAGAACCTCAGTGGCATTGCTCCTGCTTTACATCACTGCTCAAGAACCACTCAGAGCCTGATCCTTCGATAAATCACATTTCAAAAGAAATTGATGGTGCAACTCCCCTCAGCATGAGAGGCCAGGCTTCAACTCCCACATTTTTAACTGCTTCCATGAGGCTTTAGTGGTGTGATAGAAGAAGCCAAAGAGATGAAACTTGACTAGAGTATCATCTAAATAGGCATTTAAAAAAAAGAGATAACTTTCTTTCTGTAGTAAGATTTACTTAATAAGAACTGCAAATATATGAAATGTGAGAGCAGTGTTTCCTGATATCACCAAAACTAAAGGGATACAGAAGGACAGTCTAGACAATTTTCCCTTTCAGTTTTTAACAGTGTTTGAATCATACACTTGGTTTAAAGCAGTTCTAGATGGTAGCTGGGGAGTATGGCAGTGCTGCCTTTCTTCTCTGCCAAGATAAAAGATTTTCACCGTTTCTTTTGAAGTTTAGAGTCTATTAAGCAGCAATATAACATTCACATCTTGGAAAAATAGGGTTCTTGTGAACTGGCAAGAAGCATAACATGACTTCCTGGTAATTATTTCCATGGTATTAAGTTATTCCCTTTTGAGGTTTGCTTCAAATATACGTATTTGGTGGAGCTAGGCAAGTTTATTGAGCAAATGTGCATACTGATGAGTGACAATGACATTTTAAAAGAGCTGTGACTGTTTCTTCAGACCACTTTGATATGATGCAGATATTCCAGGCCAGATCTTTGACGGGAGATGTGCAATGTCAATTCAGCTCTGGAAATTGAAAGGCTCAGTGGAACTCAGTCCCATAGACAGCAGGAACTCTCCCTAAAGATTACTGTATCTCTTAGCAATAAAGATGATACCATAATTCCTATCTCACATCTTATCTTTATCATAACCAGGTCACTTCCCCTTAGCCCCCCTACCAGTTTAACAACTCCTCAAAAATAATTTCAGCCCGTTTTGACTGCACTTTCTCTGTAGTAGCTTCAGCATGTTCTCTGTCTTCTCCCTGCCAAAAACACTTCCTGTCCCCCAGACACAGAGAGCAGGCAGTGAGGAGTTGGGTCAGCTGTGCAAGGTTTCCATGGAAGCAATCAAGGCTTCCTGGCAGCAGGAAGGCAGAGACTGTGGGATGTGATGGGATTCACTTCACACAGAGTTTTGACCTCATCCAGTCTCTGAAAGTGCTCCTTGACCTCCAGCCCAGCATCTCCACTGCTGCTACTGCCCAGAACACAGAGTTCCCAGACAGACCAGGTGTGCAGTGAGTTCTGTGCCTCCCTCTGGTACCGGAAATTGTTTGGGATTCAGTGGAATCCCAGAGCAACAATTAATGCTACTAATTTTTCTGACAGGAATCTAAATGGCTTAGAGCCAGTCATAGCATCAATAGAGCTGCTGCCAACTACTAAAAACAAGCAAGTCAACCATAATTTACTAGCATTCCTGACTCTTTTTCTGAATTAGATTAGTGCATTTTGAGAGTTTTCAGAGAACATTTGAAAGAATTCAGCTGGACGAGGAACAAGAATTGTTTCACTGACATAATTTATTGGGATTTTTAAAGCACTTTTGACAATATACCTCACAAGAGGCTAGTAAGGAAACTGAGAGGTTGTGAGGTGGGAGTTGTAGTTGTGTGTTGATCACAAGCTAGCTGGAAGAGAACAGAACGGAATAAAAAGCTCAGTTTTCAATATGGCAGTGGTTAGCAGCAGAGCACTGACAGAACTTCACTATTCATGGCTGTTTTGGAAAAGGCCTTAATCAGCATGGTGGCATGATTTGTCATGGAACTGTTTTTTTAACAAGGAACAATTATTTAACAAAGCACTTATTTAAGTTAGTCAAGACAAACCTAGGCAATTAGGCAGCACAATAGTAGAGGAAGTTCATGATGGAAAATTCAAAATAAGGTGTGTTGGAAGGATATTACTAACACACATTGTTGAATTTTGAATTAACAGTAACCACCCAAGAAAATGAACTGTGTGTCACCTTGGAGAGCTTAATAAAAACATCTGCTTAATGTGGAAAGGCAATCAAAAGCAAATGAAATGTTACCACGAATAGAGAAAGGGGTGGGGTCCCACTGAATCTGCTCTGGCCAAGCCTGCCCAGGATGTGCAGTAAATGGGGACATGTTCTCACTCTGCTGAGCAATTTCGGGATGAGCTGGCTGCTCCCCCAGAGGAGAGGAAAACGTTGAGTACCTTTGACATTGCTTCCCCTTCTCTGCCCCCAGCTCTCTCCAAAAGCCCTTCCTCTGGCTGCAGAGCAGCTGTTCCCAGGCTTTCTGCTCTTGGAAAGAAGCTGAGTTCATAAAGCAAGCCCACCGAAATGCAGTCATTTAACAACATCCAGGATTTCAAAATAGATGAATAACACCCCATTCACTTCAAAATAATAACAGAAAAATCAAGTAAGCAGAGTTTTTTCAATGCAAAACAAGCAAGTAAGCAGAGTTTTTAAAATATAGAGACCAATATTTCTATTTTTTTTCTAATTCCATAACTCAGTAGTCTGTAGGCTCAAAAACCATGAATATTTACTATGCTGTGATGAAGAAAGATGTCCACCACAGGGCGGCAGGGCTCATGAATTTCTGAAAGCCTAAATTTAAAACATCAAGCAGCCACAATACCCAATTAATCACCAGGTTTTGTCTGTGGGAGTTCTTTGCACCTCCTTATAAGCATAATCCCATAATGGCAAAACATTCCATTGCCTCAAACTTACACACTATTTTTGTACATGTAAAATCTCATTCTCTTTGCAGTGAAGGTGGGGACTAGAAGGACTGATAGAATCAGTCCTGCTCAAACTTACAGCATGAGGCAGAAATCAAACTTTGATTATATCTAGTTGAGAATGCATTTTTACTCCACTTCACAGCACACTAGATGTCCTGTACATGTCTGAAAACAGATAAGCCAAAATAATGCTGACTGGAGGTAAAACAAGAAAGCAGCTGATCAAAATGCATAGAGGGGACAAAAAAACCCCAAGCAACCCAAACCCCAGAATTATCTATTTACAGAAACTGAGGGGAAACAGGGATGTACTGGAATAAGAACCAGTAGTCACATTCATTTGCCAGGATTCCTTTGTGCTAGTCATATAGCTCAGGTTTAGGTAACCTGGAGGCACATTTCAAAATATTTTGTCCTTTTAGTAAGGAAAGGCAGAGAGAGGAAAGGAGGATGCTTGAATACATGGTGAGGAGAAGAAGAGGGGTTAAGTCATGGAAGACTGGAGGAGGGAATAATACTGAACTGGCCTTTGAGAGGAAGAAAGGTCATATTATGGGAGACATTGGTGAGGTCTGGAGACAGGAGAGGAAGGGATTGATAAGCAGTCATTCCCATCAACCTGGAACTGGAACTGCCTGAAGTTCCAAAAAAAGGAAAGCTGGGTTTAGACATTCCCATTGTCCTGGATTTACAGAAGTATGAATGAGAGGAGAAAGAGTTGGACAACTGTCCAGTGAATATCTGCTGGCTCTTCCAATAGCTGTACAAAGAAAGTTGATCTGGATCAAAAAAAAAAAACAAAACCAAAAAAATCCCAGGGGAAGGCAAAGAGACTGGTCCTGAATGGAATCAGGATTTATCAGGCATCATGTTTTTACTTTGGTAGAAAAAAAAAGGTATTATTTCTGTTTATGCTGGTTCACCTAGACAATGGTTAGTCATCCTGCAATCAATCACTCTGTCAGTTCATGTAGGGCAAAGCAGTACAGTGGATTTGGGTTCCAATCCTGCTGACATTTCACATGCTGCCAGAATACAGTACTTTTTTCCAGTTCATTTCTTAAAAATTTAAGAAGAAATAAAACATTACATGACAATTATGCACTCTGATCATAATGTCAACTGTTAACTTTTATGAAAAGCCCAAACTAGAATTATTTATGAAACCTTCATTTGGCCACCATATACAGGGTTGCAATATCATATTTAATTACATAGTTGAAGAGTTATTTATACACAAGATCCCAGGTTTTTCAGTATAATGAAGGAAACTTTAGCTACAGCAGAAGTCCAAGGCAAAGGGAGTCATAAGGCAGAGAATAGAGTTTAAGAGAATATCCTAATGACTATCAGATACCAGCCTGGAGGTTTCTCTTCTAGACTCTGGTACTTCCCATGTAATATCAGATAGCTGACTTAAATTTGTCTTTCCTAGATGATCTGCAAGTATGTTCTCCATTTTTTAGGTGTCTGCTTGGTTTATAGAAATGCCTGCAGCTCAAGACCACATTGGGTATGTATGGGACTTGTGCTTTGAGCACATGAAGTGGTAGATAGCTCTGAAAAGATCTATTTCTAGGCGTGCAAGATCCAATCCCAGTCAGTGAAAACTTCTGACCTCGAGACCTTTGTGCTTCTCCACCTGTAATACTGTGTTCCATGAGACTGTCTTGTGAAAATTACACCAGAAATACTTGTGAAGCATTCATAAAGTGGAGGCATGAATATTACACAAAATAGGTCAGGGAGAAATGAACAATTCTGGGTTTACATCAGGGATCCAAGGGCTTGCAACAAACAGGGCACTAAATCACATGCTAAAGAAAACCCTGTATTAAAGGTGCCTGTTCATTAACTGAAGTCTCTCCACCTTCTGTCCTCAATGAGGCAGAGATTACCTGGAGAAAATAAAAACAATATGGTCTTTAATCTCACAATCTCAATGCATATACAAAAGGAGACACAAAATTCTGACAGTCTAAATACCTTATGATTTCTCCATACTATAAAAACTTTTAGGGCTTTTAACTCAATTTTACCTACATGTGATGATATGCAATAACTAGTTTTTCTGTAACAAAGAAGGATGAACACAATGCTGAGTGACTTGATTAACTATCAACCTATTATTTGCACTCTATTTTACATTGAAATCACATCAAAACCCATGGCAAAGAAAATTCCCAAAAATCTCTTTACCTCAGAGCCCCATGATCCTTCTCAGTCCCTTTATCTGCGCAGGTATGGGATGGAAATTGCATTGGTTCCATCGGTCTGAGACTGAATTATGACTTCATGTCAGCTACAGTAACACTGCAAGGCTTCTCCTCCACATTTCACAAGCTTTCATATTGCACAACATTGGTGAACATTGCTTTTGAATTGCCATTTTCTCTCCTAATTTGTTCTTCCCAGAACATCTCATGCAAAATTCATTTCCTTTGCCTGAAGGCTCTCTGAGGAGGGACTACACTGTAGATCTGTGCTGTCATCTCTCCTGTCCAATGTGTAGGTGACACTGTTGGTGAGAGGGAGGTATCTAGGATCCAGGTATTGTTTCTAAGGTGTTATCACAATTTTAGTACTCCTCCAAGCATCAGAGCAGTAGTGCCTTGCCAAAAGTCTGGGCAAACTGCAGAACGGTGAAATCAGCTGATTCATCCAGTGCAACAGGGATTAAATTGATGGCATGGTTGGGCATTGCAGCTGAATTGTAAAACCCCTAAATCTTTCATTGTTTCACTATTTCTTACTTTTGCAAACCTGTGATTTTCATAGATACCAGCTGCTCTCTGATCATAGAGCAGAAGCTACCAAAATGCTGTATTGCCTATGCTTGAAACATTACCTTTAACTGTGGAATTTCCTGTTAGGATCCTTGCTTTCATACTTCAGAACTGGATTACCTCAAAGTAAACTACACTGGGTGAAATCCAAAATCCTACAAAACACAGGACCAGAAGATCTGGTGCTGTTAGCAGCAATATATTCCCCTGGTGTTCCTTGCTGTGGAATGATTCTTAGCTGGAGTATAAGAAATTGATTTTGGCTTTTAGGTGTTGGTTGTGAGTCCCAAGGGCCTGGGTTCTCAGGGCTCAGGTAGACACACTGTGTATTTTTGGCCCAAGTCACCAAAGGTTGTCTCAGTGGAAATACCCTTGGAAAATGTCTCTTGACTTGAAGGACAGCAGGTTACCCACGGAGCATCCTCTGCTGACAGGCCTCAGCTTTGGAAGGACCCACTCTCCTTTCCTCCCACTGTATGCCAGAAGTACTCAGCTGACTGCCACAGGACTGGGATTTTGAGGGAGATTTGGGATGATATTCCTATGATATATGGCAGGGATAGCCAGAGGATTTACAGCCTTCCTCTTGTGCTTCCCTGTCTCATTAAACACAAATGTTGAAGATACCTGAGACACAGAAGGTGCCTGGCCTGTGCCACTACGTGAGCTTCCTCTGGCAATGGGAGATGCAAAACCAGTTTCAGATTTCAACCCCATGAATTAAAAAAAAAAAAAAAAAAGGTGAAGGAAATCCTTCTATAGGGAGAGAGCACCATCACAGAGATGTTTTTTATTTCTGTCATTCCTTCCTTTGGACCAATAAAACCCTGCGAGCTTATGAGAATCTGCACTTGTTATTTCATCACTTATGAGCAATGTAGCAATTCCAAACTCATGTTTATAAAACTGTTACATCCTTTCAACATCTGTTTCCAATATATGTGAGAGCTGGGCTTATCTTTGTTGTCTGCTTCAGTCTGGCAGTTTTATTCGGGATTAAAATCCCCTTTGAATGCACCGTTCTGTTGACCTGGAATTTTGGACCAATCCAAAAGAGCTCAAGTGGAAATGATAGATCCTTATGTTACATAAATGTCTTTCTGAACTTTTTAAGGTTCATTACACTGATGGACCAGAATATTTAATTATTATTTTTCCTATCACTTTTTTCTTCTGCTGTTTTCCTCTATTATGATTATAGAGTCAGAATCCATTTTATGATGGCTGAGTAAGTTGTCTTGGCTATATTTCACACAACCCTATGAACCATATAGTTCAACCTTAAGTCTGTCACTTCCTGCAGAATTATTTCAAAATAAATAATAATATGTGGTAAAAATTAATGCAGGGTGGATGATTTGAGGTAAGTTGAACAGGTCTGTGCATGTGAAATTTTATACTACTGGAAGTTAAAAGATAAAAAGCGAATTTTTACTCACAGTTTTCATCATACTGATGGTTATTAATTTTAAAAATGGTAAAAAATTGCATTAATTTTGGAACTAGTTTTCCCTACCCCAACTAAAGTTTTTATATAACATATTCATAAGGCTATATTCTTCCTTTCCTATCCCCATCCTTTCTGTTTTTCCTTACTAGCTGCACTGATACTGTGTTTGCCAGATTGGCTGTGCTTATCACCTTTATGGGACAAATAAGGAGAAAGGAAATAGAGTTTGCTTCAACATAACTTGTGCCTGCCAGCACAAATATAGGCCTGAGATTGGAAAGACAATTTACTTTATTTTTTTAAAATCAAAGATTGACAACATATGAATTGATGGAAGTTGCATGAGAAGCTCCAAAAAGGGGATGATCAGAGACAGAAGGAATATGAGCAAATTTGATTTAAATTACTGTAATATACTGACACAAGTACTTTTGTAACCACCTGGGATGAGTTCTGACAGCTTTTCCTAGTTTTTATTCACTCATTATTCAGGCAAAACTCCCACTAACTTCTCTCCCACGGTCTGACTAATATTTATGTACATTATCTCTATGTCACCTTGTTATGGATCACACAGATCTTACTCATTTCTTGGAGTGTGAAATACTTGACAGGTATTTCACACTCTGAGACAGGCAAAGCTGTGACAGCCTAAACATGAAAAGGGATTAGAAACATCATAACACTCATTACTGCTTCTCTGTGCAGCTTTATGCTCCCTTATGTTAAAACCTTTCTTTTCAGATGCAGAACTGCTTTCATTATACCATTCTGACAAATAAGTATGTAGCCATATGATGGCAGCAATATGCTTAAATATGTGGATTCCAACATTTAATATGTTTTACTTGTCCAAAAAAGGAAGATACAACTCAAACCAGTGTTCTGGAAAGCAAGACACAGCAGTCAAACATCACACTCAGACTGAAGCTGTCTCAGTTTTTGACTACAAAATAAAGATTGGCTACAACTTTTGCTACTGAGTACAATTCTACCAAATCCAGTCATTCATTCCAAGGCCATTTCAATCTCTTTAAAGGCAGAAGAAGCATCTGACAAAACAATTTGCCTTAGCATGGTACATGTACTGGATGACATGGAGTTACCTGTGCACTCATCACTCCACAGGAACCAAAGAAAGATTAAAAAGTGCAACAGTATCAAAATGAGGTCCAGAGGGAAAATGCTGGAAATTTGTACTTTCACTGGTTGATCTAAATTTCTCCAGAATATATCTTTTAGCAGATGATGAAATTGAATGAACATTATAAGTCAAATTGGAGAAGAGATTTCATAAAAGTGCCATGTTTGATAAAATATTAAAATTATTTCCCAGAGAATTCTTAAATTCTCAAAAAGATGGAGTAAAAATAGTGGTATGTAAAAACTGCATGGACATACAATCATGCCTATAAGGCTTGGATAAATAATTACAGCATTTACAAAGAACAACTTTCTTTGTAATTTCCTGGACTTTTTCATCTTGTGACTATTGGCTTCCTCAGGACATCATGCTATCTAGCCTGTACAAGTGAGTTTTTTTAAAAGTACAAAAAATAAAGGAGGTAGGATCTGGAAGGACAAGGGGACATTGGAAATATATTCCCTTAACCCTCTGATAGTAATTTATATGAATATTTTTCCCAAGGACAGCTCCACTGAAAATTTATTGAGCACATATTTCTAGCCAGTGAATTTGAACTCCTCTGATTCCAGAGGGAGGAATGTTTCATGGAAAGGAAGTGGCATGCCTACAGCCTGGACAGTAAGAGACTCTTTAGATAAATACAGATAAATTCAAACAAAACTTGAAGTCCCTCTAGACTTTAGTTCAGAATAAAGGTTAGAGCAAATCAGAAGGTGAGGGATGAGTCTCCTCTAGTACCTGCTGTGTAATTCCAAATAGACCTAAAGGGGCATAACAGTGTTTGAACAACTTGAAGAAAATTGGGTTACACAACTTTACACCTCTTCCTTCTTTGTTTATTTTAATTGCTCTCTCAGCCTTTTTCACCTAATCCTTTACTAGTTTGTGCTGTTATTAAACAAGGAAGATTATTCAGAAAAAAAAAAAACACAAAACAAAACAAAATAAAATGTATTTTCACCAATTTGATTTCTTGATAGTGGAAAGAAGCACTTTTAAATTCAACAGATTAAACACGTTACAATAGGTTTTAGTATTTTAAGAATGTTAAAGCACAATCTCTCACCAAGGGATCCAAATAATTTCTGGAAACAGCTTTGTGGTAAAAGATGATATATGGAGAAGATTAAGGTGTTTTAAAAAAAATCCATTTGGTTTGTGTGTGTCTGTGAATTAAGAACACAAAAGACAATTCTTTCTTTTTAACAGATGGTTTCTTACAGAGCATTTTGAGTGTGCACCTGTATTGTCTACTCTCATGGCCATGAAAAGAAATGTAATTCATAAAGAAATGGAGAACAGGAAAACTTTGTAGCTTAATAGAAATAATTAATATCCAAAAAGGTCCAGAAAACCACGGTGCCTTGTTCTTGACAAACATGCTTTTATGTATTTATCAGCAGCTGAGCTCTGGTATCTACTGAATGCTAAAGATATGTCACTGACCAACAGATTCCACCAAATGAAAAATACTAAGGTAATGTGATTTATTTTTTAAAAAAGTAGAAACTTTCAGAGAATATGTATTATTTTCAGTGAACCTCTCAAAATTTAAGTATTTGTACAGGTTTTAGAAATTAATGTTTACTATCAATGTGAGTTCACACACAAACAGATAATCAGTTAAATCCAGTAAAAAGTTCTTGTTCCATTAACCTTTCCCACATTAATATTCTTTTATATAAGAAAGGGAAGTATGTAATACTTTTCATCTCCCATTCTTGCACTATTTACTGGTTTGATCCTGCAAGCTACAGCTCCAAAGATCAGATCTTTCTGAATGAGCTACACTTGTATAGAAAAAGTATCTTAAAAGAAATGTGGCCTTATAGATTCATTCCCCAGTTATCCCTAAACCTCACCTATCACCCTCCTCACCATGTTTTCAGGTTAAAACAAAACAAAACAAAAGGTAATCTGCATTTAGGAAATTTCTTGTAATTTTCAAAATCCTGTTTTATTCATAACTCAGGGCTGCCAGCATGAGCAGTGTCTGATCAACAAATGCTTTATCAGAGAACACCTTGAACCAAAACTGAAGAAGGCAGGACTGGAGAACCTGCAGGGAACCCAGGTGTCTGTAGTCTAGCCTGACTGCCAGTCATCCTTGATCTACAAATAATACTCTCAGCTTCTCCAAATCTTCACCTTTGGCCGTTAGAAATGGGAGAAATGACCCATGGACTTTGTTGGCCTTTGGATCACATCTCAAATGTAAGGGAAATTTGTTTGAACAGGTGCCAGTACTACCATGAGAACTGAAAAATACCTATATAACAAGGTAAAGCAATTTCACTGACGTTACCAAATGTATACTTCCACACTTAACTAAGACTTAATGGGTGCTTCCACTATATTCAAATTTTCCCTGTGTGTTTTGACCTTTTCTCCTCAGAATATTGCTTCTAATTTTCGGTCATTTGCCATATGAGACGAAATCCACACACAGTTCATAGAAGACTCAAACAGAGTTTCTGCTCCTTCTGTTTTCATTTTATTTAGGTTTATTTTTCTAAACCACATGTTACCTTATACCTTGCCAATGTAACTGGTTTGGAAATAACGTATTAATTCAAACAATGTTTGTTTGGAGGAATTTTCTGATAGCTTTCAGCTGGCTAAACACACTTAGATAGCATCCTGTTGGTTTCTGAGACAGAAGTGAAAGGCTGATCTGCTTACCAAGCGACAGCTTTGATGCAATATCCTTACAATATATGAGTACTTACACTTCCATATTCCTGGTGGTAGCTTTTTCTCAGGAGTCCTTCAAGTGCCAAAGTTCATGTAGTTCATGTTTATATTCAATTAAAACCCCAACTAAAATATTTGCAGACAAATGCTGCATTCTCAAGCTCTGTGGAAGACATTCAGACAAATCTTCTACACAGATAACAGCGTGGGCTAAGTAGATAATTCCATGACAAATCACCTCTACTGCTGTTTATTTTGGTAGAAAGTAGTTGCTAAATTTGTTTTCATGCATCCAAAATGAAATGTAACTTGATAATGCTTCTACTGAAAATACAAAATGGATTCAGAAAAGGAAACTGCTGTTCAGATTTGTTTTAAAACATTTCACAAACTGCCTGATTATTTTGTTTTCCAGGGGAAACAAAAATCTAAATGTGCCATGTGCAAAACTGAATGAAATTCAATGTGTTTCTAGAATGAACTTGAAATACTTGAAATACTGATTCATAACCATGTTTTGATAGTGCTTTTCTCTTTTACTGCTCTCTAAAAGCTTTGTAGGAGCAATCAGGGAAAGCAATTATAAATAAATAATGTTAAATGCAATATGAATAACAGTATACCTCTTTTTAGCATAAGAATATTTCCCTTCCAACTGAAAAAATTGAAGATATTTTACTTGTATTGTGGCAACATATGTTATTATCTACTCTAATTAAGCTCAAAACCCCTGAAGTTTACTTAGAGAATGGTCCAGCAATATAAAATATCTTTATTATGGCACACCCATAGCCACACATTAAATGTTTCCTTTTCTAGCTGTCTATGAGAATGGCATTGACTTAAAAGCAATTTGTAAGGGAAAGATACAGTAAATAAATGTTGTGAACTGCAGGTAGATATAATCATTATTATTACAGCACCATGTTATTTACTGCTAAACCAGTGATGGTTCAGGTTGATCAGGGCAGCATAATCAGGTGACCAGTAATTAATCATAATTAATAATACCCGAGTTCCATGCTGGTAAGACAAAGCAAGTACTGAAAACCAGCATCTGCCACTTGCCTGTCTCACAAATGCCTTGCTCTATTTATTGGCTTTACATAGAAGAAGAGCATCTTTTGTGAGATTGTGGGCAGGATATCTGCTTTTCTGTGAAGGGAAAGGCCTCTTTCAACTACCCAGCTTTAAAAAACAAAAACAAAAGTAAAAACAAAAATGAGAAGAAAAGATGTAAAATTAGATATAAGTAAAAATACAGAACATGAATAATTTGAAGGTTCTCCAGTTTCAGTAGAGTAAGATTATTACCCATTTCTGGAATCCATAAGCACTTTCACACTAAAACCCCTGCCTTTGAATGTTATCTGGAGAGGTCCATGGTATAATTATTGATAGTTCCCTTCCTTTCAAATCCCTGATAAGAAGCCATGACTGCCACTGCCAGTCTGTCACAACCAGACACTGTCTACACATCCTTCATGAGGGTTTTCTTCTTTCATTTCATATTTGCTGCACAAAAGAATCATAACTGGCAGTGTTGATGTAAGTCTTAACATTTGTTTCAAAAGAATGTACTTAATGAATGTGCTTTTTTTAAAAAAAAAAAAACGTAATTTTTGACTTAAGTCAAACCTCAGGATATTTGCTGGAGTAAAGCCAAAACTAACCCACCCTAAACAAAATGGAATCCCTGAGAATGAATCCCTTCCCAAAACTAAGAACAGGTTTGGTCCTGTGTTCCTGAAGCTGGATAGATTCTATCAGTACCACATAATTACTCTCATGGCTTCTTAAACTGCCTGCTAGAACAGAGCAGTAGACCTGAAATTTGTCAGTGGACTTCAGAATGACAGGCGTCTCCTGAATAAAGCATGTTTTCTGTCAGCAGGCCCTGTAGCAGAGCATAAACTTTCCTGGTTCCTTGGGATACACCTGCACTGCCCTGTGTGCACAATCTCAAGCTTGAAATGTAGTTTCTGCAATAGCTTTATTGTCTATGTGTAAATGCATGTTCAGACTCAGCTTCAGCCCATACCACCATGCTCACTGGCTGGGAAAGTCTGTGCTGGAGAAGGAACACGAGCAGAGGATTGGGATCTGATTTATGATTCAGCTCTATTGTTACAGAAGGCAATGGGCATGGCTGAATTAATTTGTCCTGGCTCCAGTCCTCCAAAAACCATATCAGCTTGCCATGTCCTTCCACCATGACTCAACAGCAACATAATCTCAGAGTTCTATTAAAAATCTGTAAGGCATGAAACACACTTGTGCCTCCTGAGGGAGTCTTTATGGGATTACGTAGCTCTTACATGAAGCAGGTTAGTGAATTACAATATAGAAAAGAATTATGTGAGCCTAGGAGAAAAATAAAATTTCTGGAAGTATTTAAAGGAAGAAAAAGTTTTCCTCCAACCACCAAACAAAAAAGGCCACAGAGGGAATATGATTCTGATCTGGATGCAACAGGAGAATACAATACAAGATTAAAAAGTGAAGAATTTAATATTTGTTCATACAGATCCTCAACATCAACCAGCCCTGCAGGGACACACATGCCTGTTCTATGGAAAGCAGGGTGGATATAACCTACATGATTTAATTTTTGAGCCCCTAATTCAATGGCAGGACCACAAGTGAAACAGGTAAGTTAGGCCATATTCCCCACAATGCACTCAAGGTGTGGGACCACAGGGCATCAGACCCTAACAAGGTGGATTTTGGAAATCCCACTGCCACAGCTGTGGATCCTACACATGCTTCAGTTGCAGACCATCCCTGCAGGTCCTGTAGAGCAAACCCTGTGGACTGCACAGGTGTAATGCAAATGTTTGCAGTGGTGAGCACAGGTGTGGGGTCTTTCATATCTCTGTGAAACACAAAGATACGGACATACCAGAAGGGCAAAGTACAAGAGAACAGGTATCATACTATAGAAAACAGGCATTTAAGCTATTATCTGGTGAAAATTCTTATCCTACATACATTTCCTAATTTCCTTGGCATGACTGAAAATGAATTCTCAACAAACCTAGTTAGAATACTGTGATAAATTGAAAATCATCACAAAGTGAACCTCAGTGAACAGAAAATGTACATCACCTGGGATATCACACCTTGCTTCATAAATAGGTGTACAAGCTATGTAGAAGAACATGACTAATCATAAACTTTAAAAAGTACAAGCACTTTTATGAGCGTGAACTGGGTTTATCCCTGCAGTGTCTATGGAATGGGAAGGGTTAGGTGGAGGCAAGCCCTACAGCCTGTGGGGTCAGTCTCTCCCCTAGACACACATGCAAGTGTCATTTATGCACTTCAGTGCTCGCCAACACTTGCTGACTTCAGAAAATATGTGCACAAAACCGTGGGCAAGACTGAACAGCCACTTTTCAAACTGAAGTTTGTTCACAGAAATGCAAACACTTTTTGCAATCTGATTCTAATTAACAATAGAGTCATTCATTCATTCTCTAACAAATGAGCAGAAATCCCCTTCCTTTAGCAATACACAGACATTTGATAGTAACTGAGTATTTGAGGTGATTATGTGTTATAAGATCTGATTCTCTTGTATTTAAGACTCAAGTCTTGTTTCCATCTCAGCTGTAGGCCACAAAACCACTAGGCTGGATTATTTGCTTAGGGGCATTGGAAGAAGAAATCTTCCCTACACAGCTGCAGAGAAAGCAGTGTTTTGACACAATGAAGAGAACCTCAGGGTTGTCCTAATACTTAGCTCATAATCCACAGAACAGAAAAGTACCTGCCAAGTGTCAGCAGGAGCAGCTAGCACAGTCCTTTCTTATGGTCTGAGATCTCACTCACATGAAACTTCCCAGTGATTCCACTGATCCCAACTAATAAAACCAGTGAGGAAGCATCCCTCAAGCTGCTGGCAATACCCAGTTGCTAGTAAGCACTTGATGCAGCTATCAAGCTATTGCCACTTAAAAAAAAAAAAACAAAAACAAAAAACAAAAAACAACTACAACAAAAAAACCAAAACCAAAACTCCCCCAAAAAAACAAAAAAACAAAAAGAACCCACCTTCTCACCATTAAGCAAGTACTTTAATTACAAAAGAAAAAGTAAAATTTTTGCTACACTAGAAACTAAGATTCTTGCCATAAGAGCCTATTGTTGGCTTATGTTCAGTTTGCTGTCCACAAGAACTCCCAGGTCTTTTCTAGCACAACTGCCTCTCCAAGACTCTTGTTTAAATCATGAAATCTTCACGTTCGGAAATAAATTTTTGCTTTCTTCACTCATGCAAACAACATACTGGTGTGATATTCCATTATAATATGCTAATAAATAATGTTACTTCTAATGTACATAGTGTACTAAAATGTGGATCAATGGATTAAGGTCAAAATTCTCCTGAGTAATTTTGCAAGCATTCATCTAATTTTTTTTACATGTGGTCACATTTCTAAATGCATATTTTCAAAAAGACAGATGTTTCCACTACTTTAAAGGTTTAATAATCTTTTGTGCAACTGAAAAATGCAAATTGTGTCTATATCCTTAAGTTGTCTCACAAACATCTTGCAAGTAAACTGAGAGATTGTAACATTTCAGGCCATGCCAGGTGTTCAATACTTTCTCATAAATTCTTGATTGCCCAAAGTAACTCTATGCATCTAATACAGCCCATGGCAGAGGGTTTGGAAATAAATTATCTTTGAGGTCACTTCCAACCCAAACCATTCTATGATTCTATGATCTTAATGGGTACGAAAACACAAAACATTGGGACCCAACTTTCTGGTGCCATGGATACAGCTGCAGTGTTCCTAACAGGAAGATTCCTTTGCTCATTGTGATATGAAAATTTTGGTTCATGAAAACCACCAACAGTAGTGGCCATCACAATTTGCCTACTGAAATATCTCACCAGAAAGCAAACAATCCATTTTTTTAATTGCTTGTTTTGGTAAAAATAAGTGCCAAGCATTTCAAGTACCACTGGCAGATCATAAGTAGAGGTTAATTTGTAATGTTATGATGTCATCTTTTGAGGATTAGATGGAAGAATCTTAGTTTATAGCATAGCAAATATTTTACTTTTCCTTCTGTAATTAAAATACTTGCTAAATGGTTAACAGGATTTTATGTTGGATGGAGATTTTTTCGAAGTGGCAATATCTTGATAGCTGCATCAACAGAAGATTTTCCCTCTAAAACAGTAAGAGTTGCACTTATAATCTACTTAGCAATTTCCGAGTTTGCCCAATTAACCTTTTCAAAAAAAGAATCATTAGGGTTGTCTTTTTCACTCACTATCTCTGTGTGACAATGTAATTTATGAGTATCAAAAGTCTCCAATGCTACTTGTAATTCTTTGCTTGATAGGAGGTTTCTCTGATACACTTGCATATTAGCAAACATTTACCCATTTTCAATAAAAATATCTAGTCAAACTATCTTTTTATGGTTTAAGTTTTTGCATAGCACCTGAACTACTTGGAAGTGTTTTAAATAGAAAAACAAACTCTAGTACATGGCTGAATAATCAGGATCAGAATACTAATTGCCTATTTGCTTGACAATTATTACTATGGTGTTATCCCCCAAAAAAGGACCATGAGGTTAATCATTCTCCCTAAAATTCAGCATGAAGAGATGGCAAAACATGTCTTCATTCAGGAAAGAGGAGTGGAACAGGAATACGTGTTCTTTTTAGTTCTGTAATTTCAAGTTCAATCTTTGACTATATGTAGACAAGGATACGACATTCCTGGCGGTGCAATGGTCCAGCACTGCCGGATTACTGCTGGAGAAAGGAATGGTCAGTCCCCTCTGACTGCCAGTGGAAGGAATGCCATTCCCTGGCAAAGAGCTGTCCAACAGAGATGGCTGCAGCCACCACTGCTGACAAAGTCCAGGTCTCACAAAAAGGTGAACGCTTTTTACAACGAGAACAAATTGAGGATTTTTTTCTTCCAGAACCTTTCTGGCTGTTTGCCTGAGCCTGTCTCAAACATAATAAATTCATACGTGGCTATAAATAACTCCAGGATTGCGTCTGGACACTCAGTCTGAGGATTTTTAGGTCTTACCACAAGCTATTTTAACAGTGGATATTAAGACACTCATAAGGAATTACATGCTAATATGCTGAACAATCTGAGGTAGTACCTGGTTCCAGTAAGTTTGATCAGAGAGGATTCCAGGACTGAGTAATATTGCACTGCATCTGGTTCAGCTACTGTACTAGAGTGATGCTTTGCGCAGTAGAACATGAAATTCCAAGCAGCTGTTCTGAAACAACAGTCACCACGCTGGCTCTTTACCCTATGAAACAAAACCCACCTGCCCAGGTTCCTGATGTCAGTTTGCAGGAGGCTCTTGGCACTTTCAAACCAGCTGAGTTGCCGGTGCTAGTAGCTTGGGTCTGGGAGGCATCCTGTGCAATCTCAGGAGGCGGCCACCCGCATGGGGCCACAGGCCCCTGAACACCAATACCAGCCCTTCTCCCTGGGAAACAAAACCCACCTGCCCAGGTCCCTGATGTCAGTTTGCAGGAGGCAGTTGGCATTTTCAAAGCAGCCCAAGTTGCCGATGATGGCAGCTTGGGTCTGGGAGGCATCCTGCACAATGCAGAATTTCAGGAGGCAGCCACCCACTCAACGCTGCAGATCCTTGAACACCAATGCCATTCCTTTTCTCTAGGAAATAAAACTCACCTGCCCAGGTTCCTGATGTCAGTTTGCAGGAGATGCTTGGCACTTTCAAAGCAACTAAAGTCGCTGGCGCTGGAAGCTTAGGTCTGGCAGGCATCCTGTGCAATGCAGAATTTCAGGAGGCGGCCATCCGCATGGGGCCAGAAGGCCCCTGAACACCAATGCCAGCCCTTTTCCCTGGGAAACAAAACTCACCAGCCCAGGTTCCTGATGTCAGCTTGCAGGAGGCGCTTGGGACTGTCAAAGCAGCCCAAGTTGGCGGTGCTGGCAGCTTGGGTCTGGCAGGCATGCTGTGCAATGCAGAATTTCATGAGGTGGTCACCCACTTGGAGCACAGGCACCTGAACACCAAACGCTGTCCCTTTTCCTTGTGTTACAAAACTCACCAGCCCAGGTTCCTGATGCCAGTTTGCAGGAGGCAGTTGGTGGTTTCAAATCAGCCTGAGTTGCTGTTTCTGGCAGCTTGGGCCTGCGAGGCATCCTGCACAATGCAGAATTTCTAGAGGCACCTGCCCACTCGGGGCCACAGGCCCCTGAACACCAACTGTGGGTTTTCGCCCCTAGACTTCGGGCCCCTGGGAGGCTCCNTAGAGGCACCTGCCCACTCGGGGCCACAGGCCCCTGA
>WBNO01021827.1:0-14740 GCA_013400575.1 Peucedramus taeniatus
AACAGATCCAACCCCCAACAATGCTACTGGGGAACACTTTCACTTTAAATCAAGAAGAATGTAAAAACACACATTAAAAGACCCCAAATATTTTTTCAGTCTCTTCACTCTTACTCTCTGCTTTAATGTAACTGGAATTATGCAGAAAAGTAATAAATTGGATTAAAAATTGATCCAAAACATTTTTTTTTCCTAAAATAATGTTAAACTGTGACATTATAGCGCATTTTCTATTGATGCACTGGTGAAATTCAAAAAACCATTCTTGCTTAAAATGTCAGGTTCTGAAAAGCCAATTACTACTAAAACTTCTGAGTTCTAGGAGAGAGTCATCTTCCTAGTTATAGACTTCTACTTTTGGCCTGAGCACTGCACCATTTTCTACCCTGGGTTTACCTATATTTAGAATTATTAATATTAGAATTTATTATTATTATATTTAGAATAACATATCATAGACTAGACTAGACTAGACTGGACTGGAATAGAATAACATTTTAAGGTGGAAAGAACCTACAATGATCATCTAGTCCAACTCCCTGATCACTCAGAATTACTGTCCTCCAATCCAGTGCTGCAGTCTGCTCTGAGATACACACCCCAAACACTTCTTCCATATTAATCTGGAATCTTTCCTTTCTGTTTATGTATAGGATATAAGTCATTAAGCCACCAAGGAACTTTAGACAAACCTGAATGCAAGATAATGTCCTTTTTGTCAATGAACTATCACCTTTCAATACAAAAATATCCTATCAAGTTATTATAGAGGAAGCTTAGTCCAGATATCTATAATAGCAGCAAATAATATCTTGGACTAATGAGAGTGCAACTAATAAGAACAAATAGGGCAAATGGCATAGTGAAATGGGGATATAAAATACATGAAAAATATTTCAGTGTAAAATAGTTGAGTTACTGAGAAGCTGAAATAGACTCTACTATCACAACTGAGGTGAGTCTTTCTGGTTGGGCTTTGGGATTTTACTCTAACAGCAGTTGGCAGCCTATTTGTTAGTATATTACTATATATATTTACATCAATCTAGTTAGTTTAAATGAAAATATAAACCTGAGTTGACAAAGTAGAATTACTAAGTAACTTCCAAGAAGAGTGCAAGACTAGTTTGTAATAATATTTCTAGGTCATTTCAATTTTCCTAATTTTCTTACATCCTCCCTAGCCATACTAAAATTTTATCATTAAAAGAAGCATCAAAGCATTTAGTCACAGTGCTCACTTCTTCAGACAACTGGCAGGAGTCAATCACCTAAGTTCTCTCATACAGAGTCAGTATTTCTGCTGTTGCTGAGCAATTAGGTTGTTCTCTCTGATCCATGCTCAGTCACAACAAAGGAATCCCACTAGAATTCAGGGAAGGTGCCCATTTAAGCACAAGGCCTCCGGTGTCAGCTGGTGAGTTGCTATCACATTAATGAGTTAAAACGCAGCTACATGCTCAGTAATAGCCAAAGGGCATGCAGTGCCAGCTGAAAGGTGGAGAAGAAACTGATTGCACACAAGAGACATAAAGCTCAACTTTGTCACTGCCTAATTCTAGGACACTGGGATATCTTCCAAGGGCTAAAATGACTTTTTGAATTAATCCACATAATGGCCTCTTAGTTGTCTTTGCCTCTCCTTGGGCTGTACTTACTAAGCTGTCCATTTCCTGAAAATGTTAGAGAAGTATTTAACCTGCTCTCATACCTAAACAGGTATAATAGCTGCATACTTTTGTAAAGAATAGAATTTTTTTGTGGATTTTGTCAGGAAAATACATGGACTTAAATAAACCACATGACTTTGAAAGCATTACTGGGTTGGCATTTTGACCCCTGATGCTTTTTTTTTTTTTTTAAACTAAAAACTTTATCAGAATGACTAAGGGACATATGACTTATATTTGTGTATTATACACAAATCCACAGATTAGAAACTCACAAAAATACTTTTTTTCTCTTAGGCAACTAATATACCTCTTTTTTTTTTCCCTGAAAAAAATTATTCAGAACAGCTCCTGTTAAAAACATGACTTAAATGCAGAAAAGAACAGAAGGAATTGTAGATATCCTTACATGCATGAAATTCAACGTCTCGAAATCAAGGTACACAAATATGACATTTTAAGTAAAACTCAATCAGGAATAAATGTATTTTTACAAATATTTAGTAAGTGTTTTCCTGAAGAATAGTTGTGATGTGAAAATGGAGAATTTGATGCTACAGTGTGGTGTAAGGAAAACATAAAATAGAAAATACAAGAAAAACTACATCTCGCTATCATCATTAGGTATGAGAAAACAAAGTACATATCAAAATATGATCCTTAAAATATAGCAGTAATCTTTCTATAAGAAAAAACAGACTTTGCATTAACATTCCTGTGGTATAATATACATTTGTCTTTCCAGCACGTGTGTATTTGCAGTATGTTGAATGACATCATAAGAGGGAGGAAGAGATACATATCTACATAGAAACACTGCTAAAATGTCTTGAAGGAAAATACACACAATGAAAATGATCAAATTGCGCCTGTATTGAGGTGACAAAAGAAGAAAATATGCAGATCAGTAAGTGTATTTTCAGAAGGTAAATTTGTTGAATACAATAATTCTGTAAAGAAAGGAGTATTTGAGTCTTGTGTACTACAGTCTAGAACTATTCACCTGTGTAGCAAGTACTGTTGAAACAATACCATATTTTTTCATCAGAGAGATGATGACTAAATAGATACACTGGTTACATTCACTATCCATCTGAATGGTTCAGAATTTTGTGTTTGAGAAAATGTGTCTGTGTGTCAATTTATTTCTCCTCCACTCCTTCAACTGCTTTTGGGATCGGTGCACTTTTTTGAAGTTAATGATAACAAGCTGGAGCATGTCAGAATTGTACAGTATGAAAAGGAACAATTATTAATTTTTCTGTAAAATATTAAAGACTAAAAGCAAGCATATTTAATGATTCAATACATAACAGATAGAAAAAAAGCTAGAAAAGATGTTTCTTGTATTTGACAGATACATTGCTTGTTGCAATTTTTCTTGCCTACCTTATTATCATAATTATTTCTTCTGGGTTTGATACTGGGGGAAAAAACAGGGGTTGTAAAAACAAATGCTTTCAGTATGAACTTGGGATGGAATGTTGTACATGTATGGAATGTATGGAAAGTTGCATAACCTCTGAAAATCCTCAGCCATGCAGAGAGCATCATGCAGTGCCATAATAATATTTATCCAAGCAAGCAGAGGGAGAGGAGTTTTCAGCATCTGAATGAATAAAGATTTTACTGTCAGTTTTTAATGACAACAGAAACTTATTGCTCTATACAGTTTCACACTACAGATTTCATCATATGAACTAGGTGCATAGAAGTAGGGTGCTGCTTAACATGACTTACCACAAACTGTGTATAACAACTGAATGCTTCTCAACTGAAAACTAATAAATTTCTCCAGGCAAATGCACTGTTCATATAGCAGCAATTAAGCTCACCATAGGAATAATAACCAAGTAGAAAACAAGCAGAAATTTTAATTAAGCAGTTGAATAAAGCTTAGCCTAAATGTGAAGTTCTCAAAACACTGGCCAAATTCTCTTCCTGTTACATATAATGAAAATTTACCACTGCCTTCAGCAAAGGTAGAATTGGAGCATTATTACTTTTAGGAGATCCATATCTAAATGGCTACTGTCTCCTCTACTAATAGTTTAGATATCATTGAAGTTCAAAGAAGAAAAATATTTGATACGTGATTTGAATTCTATTTACATTAAACTGTAACATTCTGTATTGTATCACTTGCAGTATAGATTAAGCATTTTTATGTGAAATCTTCAGTGTTTACAGTACATTAATTTGTGACTGAGAAATCTGAATACCAAGGTATCCAAAGGATAAAACTGTTCAGAGGATAGAGATGTTAAATATAGAGCTGTAAAATATGTGATGTTTAACTCAGGATCCACTGACAAAATTTCTGTTTTATGATCAGTCTGAAAATGGAGGTCTGTGTTACTGTTGTTTGTTGTAGTTTCTGTTTTTTGGTGCTGTCATTGTCATCTAAGAAGCAGGTTATTTACAGTGAATTATTTAAATACCAGGTTGTAAAAATACTGGTGGGGGGTTTTAGGAAAACTAGTTTATCAGTGTAACTCTTCTAATTCTCTTGCCAGTGGGCAAATAATACTGCTATGAAGACTTTCCTATTTCTTCACATGATAAATATTATTCACCAATAAAAGAATTAACATAAAGATGTAATAATTATTTATTTAGTAATGATCTCTGATAAAATTTTAGATAAAAGCATTCCAAAGAACAATGAAAAGAACACTTTTCAAAGACCAGTTTGTGTGTTTGCTGCTAATATATACTCAGAATGTTTCTTACAGCAGAGCTGCCCCTCTGACATGTAAAAAGCAACAAGAATTTTCTATAAACAGTTCTGTTATAATCACCTGTCTGCTTAAATTTGTTACAAAAGACCTCTCTTAGAAAGACCATTAATATTTTCTCTTAGTCTGGAAAGAGCTGCCTGTCTACTTGCCTACTTTCACATCAAAATAGCAATTAGCACTAAGAGAAGGTACACATGAGGGATGGATTATGCTTGAAGTATCACAAAATGAGGCACTACTGAGATACTGAATATAGAGTCAAGATGAAAGATGTTATAAAAATGTAAATTATTTGTTATCATCATTTATTTGAATTATTTCATCCAATTATTTGTGTATCATAACCCTCCAGTAGAAATAATCTGAAAAATTAGAAGCTATGAACTGAGAACTTATCTTCAGGAAATTCATCAAGAGAATAAAATATGACAAAATACTAAACATAATGTTTACATAACTATAGTATAAATTAATTGATTCATAATTGATAAACATCCATCCTATCCATAACTATCTTCCAAAACCTAGGCAATATAACCTATTTGATTGTAGAGAGATAATAATGATGACAGATTAACAGATCAAGATAATCTCTTCTAATAACTTCTCAGGCTCCAGTAAAACCTTTATATTCCTCAAACAGACACCATTAGTAATTATGAATTCCACTTATTATTCTGAACTATGAAAATTTCAATCCGTAAACTGAAAAAAGTGATCTATTAATAAAAATTTAAAAGGAGATTGCCCTTGTAAATCCTACCAATATATATGTAAAGATTGAAAAATCACTAATATTTCCATGATGTTTCCAAAGCTGACTCTTATATTTCTAACTCCGAAAATCAACATAAATAACTCAGAAGTCCTAATCTCCTTAAAAGTTCCTAAGCTCTCAAGCTGTCTGTACTGTGATGCTTTTAGATTCCTGTGAAGGATTGTGTGTGAAAGGAATCCAGGTTTTGTGATGTTGTTCATCCTGGAGAAGATTCCAATATGACATTACAGTAGCCTTCAGTAACTCAAGGTGGCTGGCAAGAAAGTTGTGAAGGGACCTTTTACAAAGGTATAAGTGATAGGACACAGGGAAATGGATGCAGACTGAAAAAAGGAGTTTAGATGAGATATTAGGAAGAAATTCTTTATCGTGATGGTGGTGAGACACTGAAACATGTTCCTCAGAGAGGCTGCAGATGTCCCATCCCTGGACTGCTCAAGGTCAGATTGGATGGGGCTTTGAACAACCCAGTCTAGTGGAAGATATCCCTGCTGGAAGGTAGACATGTCTGGCAATCGCTGGGATATTTCTGATACCAGTTACCACTGCTGGACTTAACCCTGAAATGTGGCTTGACTTCATGATTTGACCCAGACTTGCATTATCACCACAAAAATGTATGGTGATCTGAACTCTGGCCTGACTCCATCTGCCACTCCTCGAGCTGCCCAGCTTACTTCACCCAAGTACTGTGGCACAAGGTCATTGTGGTTTGGGTCCTGACCCTTCCTGCCTTGCGCCTGTGCTCAGCTCCCAGTCTGTTTCTGAACACAGAAGCATTGTCAGCAGCTAGAAAGGAGTGATTATTCCTTTCTACTCAGTCCTTAGAAGATCATACTTGGAGCACAGGGACCAGATCACCAAAGAAACCATAGCAAAAGACCAAGCAGACAAAGGAGTTTTTTGCCTCCACATCCCTAAATTATTATTCAGTATTCTGACACATCTTAGGAGATGCTGCTTGTAACAATCACCCCTTATGAAAACATAGACTTGCTGGATAAATAATCAGACTACTCTCTTGTTTTTTATAGCATGCCACCCACAGTGTGGGCTGCATGCATCTCAACCATTGCTTGTGGAGGCATACTGTGACATGATATGATATATGCCAGAATAATGTTGAAGGATTGTTGTGAACAGAGAGAATGAAACCTTATCCATCCTTAAAATGTGGCAGATTTACAGGGAGATGATTGTGAAGCCAACTATTCTTTCAGTTCATTTCCTTGGGAGAAGTAATTTTATTTTATTTAGATGAGGTCTTGGGATCCAAGGAGAATAGAGACAGTGTGGATACATCTGGAGAAAAACCGGATAAGCCAAACTATTAGTGTGGGAAAAGTAGTGAGACACTGTTTCAAAATGTAGCATTTGTGCAGAACAAGACATTATAAATTGGAAAAAAGGGCAAATGACCTCTACATTCATTTCTTGAGCCAGGAGGCAGATGCATAGGCCTACATTTTTAGTATAGTGTGATGACTCAGATGGATACATTAAAATGATACATGATAACACATGATAATATTTTGCTTTTAAAATAGTGTGGTGTATGTAGTGGGACTGTTTTTCTAAAAAAGAAATGGAAAATATTCTGTAACTTGCTGGCCTCACTATCTCTGCACCTGTTTCTTATCCTCTGTGTTAGCTACAAGAGTAAGCTTTTTTTTCCATTTTACCTCAATAAGTCTGCCTGCTTCCTATCCTCACACCACATGTCCAAATTACCGTGAATTTATCTAGTAATACACCAATTTTTGTTACAGAACCATGCCTGTCAAATTTAGCAGGGATGGTCTTTTCACTTACACATGACTAAAAAAAAAGGTTCAAGATCTGACATATGACAAGGTTTGTTGCAAGCATTAAGCAGCATCTTGACAATAACTATAATTAAAGTTGCCACAGCTTTGACCTGATTAAACACTGAACAATACAGCTGCCACTCTTTGACTACCTTAGGCCGGTAGAGCATCTGATGATATATAATATTTTTTGGCAGCCAAGTTAATTATAACATAGTTGACTGCATTTCTTTGGAGGGAAAATATTTTAAAAAATTAGTGTGAGAGTAACTGTAATGAAAGCTGTCATAGCAATTCTAAATATTGCTAACAAGTATACCTGATATCTCGGAAGTATCAACTTCTTTGCATATTATTATGTATTTTTAACCTTTTTATCAGATTATATAAGAACTTTACTTCCCATTCACGAACATTTAAGCATACTGAAGTTTGCAGTGTCAAAGCTCATACTGTTTCCTGAAAGATTCATGGGAGATGAAAGCTGAGATAGTCAGGCATTCAGGGGACTTGGATGCTAATTAATGGAACTGAACATTCAACTCTCCTAGGTGACATGGGGAATCATAATAAGTGTGTTTGTTTCAGCTTTCTGTATCAAGATGCTGACACTGGTGTTCCAAACCCATTCCTAACACTGAAAAGTGTGTAAAGTGTGCGGCACTTTTGCTGAAACACTGAAAACTTAGGAAACATACATCACACCTAAGTATGGAAAGCAAAGGTTTTTAATACATGCTGATGAGAAGCAGATTAAGAAGGATCTCCTTGTCACTGTGATTATAAGAGATAAATTGATGCAGTATTTTGTGAAATATAAAATATCTTCCATACAGCTTTCATAAACAAGAACTTAACCTACAGCCCCAAATGTACTTAATGGAAAGTGCCCAGTAGCACAGTCTCAATCACTTTGTCTCTTAAATTATTATTACAGGGAAGTTTAGTGAGATATGCATAATTTTTATTAACACATTTTAATTTGTATTTCTGCACCTGATTAAATTTTTAGAATATCTCAGACTGGGAACAAAAATCTTCACGACAATATTTCTACCATATTTCTTGAAAACCAAGAAAACCTTTTAGAAATTATTTATAAGTTGTCCCAAAATTCTCACACAGTTCATTTTAATCTTTTCTGGAATCATATTTTTGTGCATGATAAGACCAAAAACTGCTACTTTGTACTTGGAATAGATGAGCCTTTTGGTATGAATACACTCTACACTTTCTTTGTACAGGTATAAATGATAGCCCAAAGAGGCAGGCAATGGAGGTTCAAGATTTTTATAGACAATGCTCCTTTGCTTTGTAAAGAGTTGGTGCACATTTTTTTAAAATGTTTACGTTTTGTAACTCTCAGCTTGTTAAGCTGAGGTGAAACTGATTAAAGTAGTTATTTTTGTCTTTTCCTTCTTGGACATATGAATTTCAGGAAAACAAATAATACTTTTTATTTATGAAAAAATTATATGCAATTAAAGGTCTTAAAGGAATGTGTCAAAAAATGTGCACTTTTGGACTATAGGAGAGCATGACATGTTATCCACAATAGTTCACAGAGTTCTTTGGCTTTTATAGCAAATTTAGTTTGAAGAGGATATTAATTCTGTAGAGTAATTTGTTACTTCTCCATCACGACATACCACTCTATTCAACTGGTCATTTTTATATTTGTTTAAATTAATTGTGAAACAAATATTTGCTATCTTCCTCCTGAAGCACTGATTAAGAGCAAACATATAATGATCACAGTCATATGATATTATTGTTATATGTTACACATGAAATATACATTATAACAATATCCTAAAGCTATATATGAGCTTTGAGATCTGTGTGTCTTCCTCAACTGATTTTACTTCAGTGCCACTATGATACTAAAGCATACATGTTCTTCCATTCCCTTTCACCTCACACCCTTGTATTCATAGAAGCTGTAAACAGGATTTGTGGGCCAGAGTCTTCCCCAGGACTTGTTATGTGTTTCATAACAGTGTGCCTCTATGCCTGGAATATAACATTGGGATAAAGTATTTCAATATCCAAATTCTTACCTCTGATTTCTCCCTTTTGTAATTAATACCACCTAGACAGGTAAAGTTCAAATTTGTCAGAAATGTGGGAGCACATAAGTCCTCCCAGATATTCAAGGTACTGCAAGTGTTTTAGCCTCAGTGATGTAGAGGAATTGAGCATGGAAAGACAGACAGATGATCCCAATAAGTAGAGCAATATGTGTAATATAGGAAACTCAATATTCAGTAGGCTTCTGTCTACTTGACCTGGAGTCAAAATCCCTCCTAACTCATCTTAACATTCTTTTGTAGAGCAACTCAAACAATTGGGCTCAGGTATAGACAATAAAATATGAATACATTTTACTTGCATCTCTCCCAAGTTCTAGTCATGAGATCTGTTTGATTCATATTTTATAAAGGTCTTACATATCCTATTAGTACAACAGTCTGAAGAATTACTGCACTATCACTGCCAAAGGCAGCCACAGATTTCTGGTTACCAGAACTAGAGAAAATCACCAGTTTCCTACCTAGCAGATCTAAATAAAAATTAATAAAGTTCTATAAAATTAATTATCCAGCAGATTTTATTAACAGTTAAATAAGGAATTTGGATCTTTCAAGACTGAAAATTGATGGCAAAATCGTAAGTGGCTATTTTTAAGAAAGATGCCTCAGCTAAGATCACCTGAGGCTGTAATCTGATGAAAGAAAGAAGAGATGCCAGACATTTCTTAAGTAAAACTTTACTGCAGTTTCTTATTGTGTGTCTGCTTCTAATAAAGAAGACATCCTGAAATCTCATTAGAAGATATAATAATACGTACTGGAGTCCAATATAAGAACTTTTCCCTTGCTGGCAATACTAAGACATTTACTTGTGATATTTAATGGAGCCACAACAATGAAAGAATAATTAATAATCTGAATGTAATATCTAGGATCTGTCACTTTTGGAGTGAACCCTGAAGTTTGATATTGTTGTGGATTCCACAGGATTTTGGTTATTTCTAGCAAGAGGGAACTATCTGGTAGTGTAATCTAGAAGAAAATAAGGAACAACATAATACAATTTTTACTGGTTTATTTTCAAATATATTGATGGTAATTTTTATGGCCTGCAAAATTTATCACAGTGTGTTTCTTTCAAATTTATATAAAATTAATTTTTCCACTTTGATAAATTGATAAATATTATTTCTCAAAATACCAGATTTTTCCTATTGCCACGTTTTGAGCATTGTTCTGTACAACAAATAAATTACTTATACAGCTTTTACAATTTCATTTAAAATATAAAGGGAAATTTTGTGAAAAAAATATACAAGACAGAAATAGGCATTTTCTGACTTGCCTTCTATTTCTTCCAAATTTTGTGAAAGAAAAGGTTTCCTTCCTTATTAGAAATAACCTGTCTTTCTTAGAAATTATTTACTTTTGTTTGAACAGAAAAACTGTGAAGTTCCTCCAAAACCTATCTTTCTATAATGAACTACCAAAACTACTTCCTTAGGCCATGAAGCAAGACTGTGAGTAACACTGAAGTCTGCAACAAAGCCAATTATTACAGTGCTTTGTTTTCACAGAGAAAATGGATATTACAAGATATTCAGACTCAGTGTCATGTGAGCTTGCATTGATTTACCTTCTAAAACTGTTAACTTTTGTTAGCTGTTCTAGGTAGCATCTCTTGATGTGGTTTTGCACACACATCTTGGTTACTATACAGAAATGTATGACATTGGAAAGAGGACTAATCATTAAAATAACCTACAGATAGAAATTGAGAGGGATTTTGTTTTTAACACTTGCAGAAAGAGGATCAGAATTGCTGGCTGTCTACAGCACTTTTCTAGATTGAATTTTTTTGCCTACAATAGCTTTTATAACATAAGACTGACCATTGCAGTCACTACTTACTTCATTACTAGTCTAATGGTGTGTTATCAAGTTTTTCCTCCTTTTTTGAAATTTCAATGGAAATCAAAAATGTAAGTCTAATGTAAATAGAAAAATACTTTAAAGTTTTTTACTTTCTACAGAAACACTATGAACTCTGGACATTTATTTGCTGTTGAAAATATATGGGTCATAGTTTTAGTGAGATCTGTACTCAAATATCTCTTTTCAGGCTCAAAAGACCCATGTCCAATAAAGTTATATCTCAAATAAGTGGGGAAAAGGATTGCATTTTATGTGTCACTAAAACATATATTCAGAATTTTTTTTGTGAATAAGACTTATTCCTTATTTTTGTACTAAATTCTCAGAAATTGAATAAATCTAGAAAACAGATTATTTAAATATGAATTTAATTAATATAATCAGTGTAACAGTATTCCAGAACAGTTTTCTATACTTGTTGAGGAAGTAAATAATAGTAAATAAGAAAACTATTTAAATGGAACAAGCCCAGAATTATATCTGTAGATTTAAAGCAACAGACAAAAATGCAAACTACCAAAAGGTTCATATATGGGACATTTTATAATAAGATATTAGTCTGAGTAACTTGTCCTATGCTGCCACTTATGTGTATTTATATGTAGGATCTTATCTTTACTAAATTCAAACTTACCATGAAGTCAGTTTCAACTATCGATCATACTCATCAGAGTCTTTTGATTCCTGGAGTTTAGTAGAAATTAATAATTTCATACAAATTATTTCTCAATAGAGGAAAAAGATAAAATACAGTACATTTATAGATGCATTCTCATGTTTATTTTGTAACTTTCAGGTATACCTGGAAGAACAAAAAAACCCCAACTTTTATTGCTCTCATGCATGATCTTGGGATGAGGACCACCCATGATAATAATTAAGTGGCAAAGTAGACCAAGAAAGATGCTCAAGGAAGCAAAAGATGTTTAAGAAAGAAACTGAGGAGGGCTTTATTCACTTGAAGAAATTACTACTATTGCTGATACTCAGAGAAATAGTAACTGCCTTTGCCATTCTGATTTCATCTCATGACCCTCCTCCTTGCACCATATGAGATGGTGTTTCCTTAAAACAACCAATTAGGTAAATCAAAGTGGAAGAAATTAGTGTGCTGTATGTGGGAGTAACCCATCACACTGATGTGTCATATGCTTGCCTTAGAACAATTCCCTTTGTTAAGATTTGCAGCCCCTTTACCCACAGATTCTGCATTTGATTCAGTATTACACAGTAATTCAATTTTTTGTTATAATTTCTAGTTGCTCTGTTTCAATGCAAATGAAACCTTGAGTAATTCTGGGATATTTGAATTTCTTTACTGTCCTGACTAGCAATAACACCAGAAGAGGTCAACTTCATTAGCAAGAGAGTAATTCAGCTTATCATGACATTAATACATTCAAAAAAACATTGCTCCTGTACAGCCATATTGCCATGGGCTCTGATTGTCACATCCTATAAATTAAAATTGAGTTTCCAGTAGCTGGATTCATGAATTTGTAGAACATTAAAAAAAATGACAGAACATGAATATTTTGTTTTGTTTTGGACTTTATATTATTAAAATTTTAATTTTTAAGGCTTTTGTTTACTGTTTATTGCCTTCTACTGTCTTTCTGATTAAAAACCCTTATATTCATTCTTTTGATTCAATAAAAATAATGAAAATGGTATTAGTAGTTATTCTAGTAATTTCTTTTTATGGAAGAAAGAACATATGAAAATAGTGTTTGAATAATTAAAATCTTCCTGTGGGTTAGAAGAAGAAGAATGTACCATTTTGAAGTAAAATGATGATTAAAATAAGAATTCAGGAGAACAGCTGGATTAAATACCTGAATAAAAGAGGTTAAACTAGATTCTGTCTTGATCGTTTCTTGTCTACAGTTTATATTTTCAACAGATAAAAAGAGATAGCTATAAAGAAGATTAAATAAGCTGATTATATACAAAGGATATGGCTCCTATTAAAGTCCATTTCCTTAATTTTGAAGTAAAAATAACATTTCTGCAGGGCAGCAGATGAAAAGCACACATCTTGAACTGGTGGAATAGACAGGTGGCCAGTATGTGCCAGCTGGATCAAAGGAGCTGAAGAAATTAGTTCATAAACCAATTGATGCCTTTCACTGCCCTATATGGGCTTATTAACTTTTTTTTTGAGAAACTCCATCAGATGTACAAAATACACACAAGACATGGAAGTATAAAGTATTGGATAGTGTTTCTCATAATGGTAGTTTTTCCTGATGTTTAGAATAGGGCTAGGTAAAATTTCACTTATATCTTCAAATCAATACAAGAAGTATATTTACTTGTAAAAAACCCAGTATCTGACCTCTTGTTTTCTTCACATAATGAATGCTCCCAGTATGATGCACATGCAGTAATAATCTTCCCAAAATTTTAGCTATATCTCCAGAGAATTAAGAGGTCATTTATTTATTTATTTAAGTAAACAATTTAGCATGAGGTATTTGCATTGGGTTCTTATACTATAATACTGTTTGACTTATACTGTTTGTTGCTTATGATTTGCAAGGAGAAAATAGATTTTTTTTCCATTTTCATTGTGTATTTGATAATCCATTTCAAAAAGTATTATGCTAATTATAACAGTGTGCTTCACATTTAGCATCTGAATTGCTCATTTTCAAGTTGTTTTTTTTTTAAATTGTAATCTGTTAATTACTTGTTTAATGGAGTGTGTAATTACCTACTTTAAGTTAGAAAACTGCTTCCATTTCAAAGCAAGAAGCCCTTTCTAGAAATGAAAGTATGTAAATGCATTCCTTGCAGATATAGTCTATAACACTTTTGCTTCAATAATTGTTTCATTTGTGTTTGAAAATAAATTGTTTCCTACCCTCTGTCTGTAGTAATTATTGACAGTGTGTTCTAGGGGATTGAGTCCTAACATGAGAAAGAAGCATTTGTGACTATGTGTAGGATTAATATTGAAAAATTTATTATTTTAACNAACTAAAAATGAGCAATAAATAATTTTCTAATCCTAAGAGATTAGCTGTCATGAAAAGAGAGAAAAAGGTCAATTTGCCATTATTTGAGCATTAATTTTTTTAAACCCAAACTGAGATTGAATCTTAGTCTCTAGACTAATACTTAAATATTTGAACAAAAAGTAATTAAAAAGTCAAAAGTTATTTTGAAATAAAAATTAGAATGGTAGTGTAAACATTCCACTACACTTGATACTTGCTTAACTGCTACCTGGCTTTGGATGAACTAGTCATCTTCCAAAGGCACATCTAATTTCTCTTTAATTTTTTTTTTTTAATCCTTAAAAATACTGAATTCTTTCACTGCTGAGAAAGAAGTCACTCAACTGAAGGGCCAAAATTTGTGAATCCTTTCATTGACTTCTTTTCCAGGGTTGTGCGCCTACCGTCAGCCAGAGAATATCCCCTGATATTAGTTAGTAATCATTCATCACCTCAGTGCTCACTAATTTAGTAACTTGGAGCACTCATCAGAGAATTGATAGATCCAGTATGAAGACATTGACATTTAAATTTTTCTGGATGTTACTGAAAAAACTTCCACTATGTGGGAAAATCTATGGTGGTTTTTCTATCAGTCTTTCCCAGTAAAATAATTTCTTTTTCCATTCTATAGTAAAGAATTATTTGAAGTAAAGTAATACCAGGTAGCAAAATCTTACAGACTTACTAGATAAAAATTCAGAAAGTGGATTAAATTTCTTCTCATATAACTGCATCTAAGATAAATTTTGAAGGACTAATGGAGTCCATGT
>WBNO01021829.1:7244-50033 GCA_013400575.1 Peucedramus taeniatus
TTTGGCTTTCTGGGCTGTGAGTGCCCATGGCTGGGTCATGTCCAGCCTCCAAGCGCTTCCAAGGCCTTCTCAGCAGGGCAGCTCTCCATCCGAGAGCAGCTTGAGCTCACTACTGACATGGTGGTGCGGGGTTGGTGGCAGATGATCCTGAAGGTCTCTTCCAACCTTGATGATTCTGTGATTCAGTAATGCAGGCAAGATGCCTCACCCTCATACAGTCATTTAAAAAAGACATTCAGAAAGTGTCCTGTTAAATTCCTTGTCTGACATAGAGTTGTGTGGTCATCAAAATTAATGCAATAAACAATAGAAAGGGTTCTTGTTATACTTCTTTTCTCAGTCTCATTACACTAAGTTTATATACGTGAAAAATATTTCTAAAATGCAGCTGCATTTTCTAAAAAAAAAAAATAAATGTCTAGTTCCCACTTATTTCTCTTTTATTTGCTTACAAAGTTTGGTTTTTTTGCCATAATATACAGTTAGAAACTATCCTTTTGGATACAACTGCCAAGTAACTAGGAGTGCAAAACCAGCACCAAACTCTGGATTTCTGCACACCTTCTGGAAGGTATGAGCTGGTTATATGTTTAGAATAGATAATACGTTATATTAAATATATTTTATATATCATATTTATTATATAATGAGATAACTAAACCCCAGATATTAACAGTGTATTTTTACTGCTACCTGAAGTCCAGTAAAAATCCACTTACTGCTGTACACTGCACATATAAGAAATGTGCCTATATTGTGTTTAAATAGTTTACTCATTTGTATTTGCAATTCCTATTGATTTTCATCTGGTATCCTAATTTTTTACTTCTGATTTCCTTTTGGAGGTGTTTTGTCACCACTTTAAGGTATTTTAAACTTCAGCTACAGGCTCACTTGCTAAAGGTTTAGACCAAATGATATGTAACACACAGCAGCTATAGTTCCAGCTGTGACACTTGCTTTATTCTGCTCTGTTACTACATTTTTGAGAATACCTAAATATTCATAGGCTACTGTGTTTTCAGTCAGTACTTAGGACCATAAACTTTTAATTCCGACTTCCCTTCAGTCAAATAAATCATATAAAACATCATCTGGTCCTAGTACAGGGATAATAAATTCTCTTTGAAATTGTGTAACTCTGAGTGATCACTTACTACTTAAAACACACTTCTTTTTATCTTAATGCAGATTTGCATTTGAGTGGCAGTTCAGGCCCTTTACTAAAGCCAGAAATAAACTCATTTCATTTTTCTTGGCATCTGATCATGCTCCAATTGCAGCAAAGAGAGGGAATGGCATGCCAAGCACCAAGGCTCTCCTATGCTCCCTGGACAGTTCTTGACCAAGAGTGTACCCAGAAGCCTGGTTTTTGATGCTTAATATCTGATGAATTAACACAAGTTACATGTCACTGAATGCAATACAGGCTGATAATTCATGGATGTTGGATTTACTGTAAAACAAGCAAAAATAAGTATCCCTAGAAGGTTTTTTTGTGGAATAATGGTGTCTAGTTTAACTGTATCTTTAGTAAGAATATGTTTTCCCTTACTCACTGGGAATAGTTCATGCATAGCAATTGCAACTTAAATGTAGCCATTGTTATCAAATATTGTAGTGTAAGTACAGCCTTTGGTCTTTCTCACTCTAAAACATTCACCTAATGAAGCTGCAGCTTTCCATGCTTCTTTTCACCTTTAAGCTGGCTTGGTTTTGCCTCAAAAGTCTGAACAATGTTCCTGTATTTTTGCACTGCAAAACCAGAACGATATACACAGTTTCAGTCAACACACACACACACATATATATAAACAAATAACACAACAGGTTTTGGACCTAAGATTTAACCACATGAATTATCATTACAATTCAGGCTTAGTACAGCATGTACTTGGCATAGAAGTGTGCAGCATGACCAGCCCCTGTGGCATTCACATTTCACTGAATATAATTCCTTCGCTCAGGATTTTTACCCTAGGAAGCTGAAAAGGCACAGAGAAGCCAGAGATGAAAAAACAATCCTTATCTCATTTGCTTCTCCTGTGTTTTGCTCATGTGGAATGTGTTAGGAATTGTTTATCTGAAGTGATGAGCCTTGATTGGGCTCTGGTGTGAGTTGTTTTCAATCACTGACCGATCCTCACAAGAATTGTGTCAGGACTCTGGAAAGAGTCACAAGTTTCATTATTATTATCTTTTTAGCCTTCTGTAAGTATCTTTTCTCTATTCTTTAGTATAGTTTTCTTTAACATAATACAGTATTAAATAATAAAATAGCCTTTTGATAACATGGAGTCAGAGCATCATTCTTCCCTACCACGAAGGGGCTGATTTTTTACAACAAGCCCCCACAAGCAAAGTGCCTTTTGAGCTGCATCTTTTGGGAAATGAACACAGGGATGTTTTTGTTTTTGTGTTTACTAGTTTCCCAAGGAAGCCAGGCTTTCACACTCGTCCTCTGTATATTTGTGTTTCACTTTACTAATTTCAGTCAAATTTGATGGAGAAGAAGAGGCATTAAGAAATGGATCATTAAGCTTGTGCAAGATGTGGTGTGATTAGAGGAAGATAGGTTCTTAATACTATAATTTCAGGAAAAGCTGTATCATGAGCTCAGGTCTTGTTGGACATAAGAAAATCCAGAAAGAGAGAAGCTGTTCTACATAATCTACCCACCAGAAGTGCTTTAGTCATAGCTCACACTGTATTAGGCACTACAGGATTAATTCCTCGACCAGGATTCATCTCAGACATGAATACGTATGTATCTAGTAAGGTACAAGTTCAGCTCCCACATGATCAGAGCTTTCACAAGAGTCTGTGTGTCTTTCCCTGACTACCTTTCATTTCTATTCAGTTTAAAGACCAGTCATAGGATCCCAAGTGACTGAAACCCGTAATTCTGCTCTTAATATACATTTAAGATATATAGGCTGTGAAACTTGGCAGTACTTAAAGTTCTTCCCTACTCTGAGTAGCTGGCAATTAACTGGAGATTTGTACATGTGATGTGTTCCAGCATGGGAGTTCCTCAGTGAAGTGTAAAGGAAAGTATGACCACGGGTGGAAATGCAATACTTCACATTTTATTTTAAATTTATTGCTCACAGTAGTGACATAAACACTAAATGGAAGCAAATTAGTGATTGCCTTTTCAAGACTTGAGACCATTGTGGAATTGGAGGAAATGAAAACTCATTGCTGGATCTGGAGGAAAACACTGCCTTGTGGAAAGGAGAAAGAGGTAAGTTTTATTTGATTGGTTTTCTGTTTTTAAAGTTATGTAAGGTTATTTGCTCTTTTATTTGGCCAGAGTTTTATGGTGACTACAGTCACTTCCAAGTTTCCTTGTAAGGGAAAATGTACCAAAGGTATATGATGTGTGCTGGATCAAAGCTGTATTTTAAGGGTTTTGCACCTTCAGGGCCACACTGAGAAACTCTGTCATACATCATTCACTAAAAAAAGTAGAAGAAAGGGACTCTCCAGATGCTGTTTAGAGCAGATTATGAAAATAGTAAGTTCATGAAGATCCATTTTCACGTAATGCTACTCATTTCATATGTGATTCCTTTGACTTACTTTATAGAATATTGTAATGTTGGCACTCAGCAAGGTACGTTTTTTTGATGATTACTGCATTACAGAAACCGATGCTTCTTTTTTTTCCAACATTCTGCATCTCTGTAGATCTGCAAATAAAACATTATTTCACTTTACTCTAAAATTACCAATTTCTGGATCAAATTTAGCAATTAATGTCCACCTGAGCTAATGGTAGAACTGGGCACACGTAGCCAGTAAAAGAGAATGTATGCGAAGAGAATGTTAAAGGGCTTTTGGAACTAGAAGAGATTTTGGGGAAAAGCATTTAATTAGACAAAAATACTTCCATGCAATTCACAGTCCTAATATTACCTGAACCAGATTAAAACTGGGCTTGCTCAGATTCTGTTGTCAGAGACTTTCTGCCCTTCCAAGTCTGTAGCTATGCAGGCAGCATATAATCTACTAGGCTGTAAATTTATCACTGTTTCTTCCTAACTGCCCTGATGCCTCTCTATACATTGTTATTCTGTGTATTACTAATAGCTCAAATTCAGCCAGAAAGAAAGTTAATTTGCCACTGAGAAGGAATTGCGTGTTTTTCTCCTTTAACTTAAAGGAAGTCTTTGAACTGAAAGCCAAACACCTCAAACTCTTCCTAAAAATCTCTGATAGATAAGTGGAGTATCCGTAGTTTTCTACTCCCTTCCTCACAGTGCAGCGAGATTGATGCTAAGCGTTCACATCCTTAACGTCTATTTTTTTTTTAATTTAATTGCATGTTATTAATGGTTGGTATTGAAAATGGTTTTCCAAGATACGTAGCTGGGAAGCTACAAACACCCAACTCCTTTTCAAACCACACTAACGAGCCGGAACCGCGGAATAGCGGTTAACGACCTCCGCACACGCCACTTCTGAAAGGTCCTGGAGCGAATGTCGGAGCACGCTGAGCTACTGACCTCTTCTAACCGGGCCCGTTCCGCCCCGCCCTCCCGCTGCGCTGCTGGCCGGCCGGTCTCCGCTTCTCTTTCCCTCTCTCTCTCTCTCTATTTCGGGTTAACTTTGCACCGTTTCTAATGTGGTTTGTTCATTTCAATGCGTCAGTTTTAAATCTGTCGTGACACAGCACAAGCTGGTCTGGTCGTATTGTGAAGTGGTAGAACCTGGGGTTTTTCCCTTTTCATGCGAAAATTCGGATAGTTAACGTGAGGCAATAGAGAAGCTAAAAAAAATCTATGATCTTTTCAGGTTTCATGGTTTACTAGTTAAGTATTGTGTCTCTCTGTGTTAATGTCTCATTGTGTTGATTAATTGATTAATCTCTTTTAATTAACTGAACAAAGGTAAAGACAAGCAATTTTCAACTTCAGACACAGAAATCCTCGTAGGACATAATAAACTCAATTTTGAAAAGCATCAAAAAGATCTATTTGGACAAATAGATTTTTTTGGACATTCCACTTGACGGTATACAGATTCATTTTGAGGATGGATAAAGGTGCAACTGCTAAATCGTCATCATCTGTGTTCACCTCAAATGCTGCTAAAGGATGGATGAAGAAGAGGGATGGAGCATTACAAGCTGCAAAATGGAATGCTTCTTTAGCTTCTAAAATCAAAACTAAATTAATAAGTAAGTCCTGTTAGCATAAAACTGAAGCTATATACTGTACTTAGAATGTGGCTTCAAAAGGAATAATAATTGTATTAAACATGATTAGCTGAAATTCTGCCTGTAACAACCACTGTTTAACAGATAGGTATAGGTAGGTTTTCATACAGACAGTGGGAATATATATTTTTAATATAAAGCTTTTTTCTTTATGTTTTCAAAACTCACATTTATTATGAGAATGAACATTTTAATTTGTAACATAATTTTTTTGAAATGTGTAAACATTTTTATGCCTGTGAAACCATCAATTTTTAAATGTTTTCTTCTTCACATAACTTTTAAAAATCCAGACTAGAGCAGAATCTATGCATGAAATAAACTTGAAAGAGACAGAGTAGTCATCAGAATGACAGCTACATAAACTGTTTTATATTGGAAAGTATTAGGCTTTGCTGTTGTTGCACCAGAACCTATAGATAAAAAAGGTTGTCATATAGTGATAGTTCACACAGAGAGGGCCTGGAATTGAAGCTGTTGAAAATAATATTATTTTGTCTCCTTTAGATAATTCATCTATGTTTAAAGTATCTTTACAACAAAATAACAAAGCATTAGCTGTGGCTTTGAGTGCTGAGAAAGAAAATTCTCGCAAGCTAAAGAATGAGAAGATTTTTCTTCAGAAGGAAGTAGAAAAACTGCAGCTTCATAATATCTCACTTCGTCAAAAACTAAGCTGTTTGGTATGCTGCAAATAATATTATTTAAACTTAGAGCAGCTAAACTAAAAGCTAAGCTTTTACCTTTTTTTTACCTTTTTACCTTTTTTTTTTGAAACTTAATATTACTTCTTAAAGTGGTGGCTTAAAATACATGTCTCAGATTTGTGAAGTTATATCACCTGACAGTAAAATATTTACATTTAATTTTTCTTTTTTAGCTTTTTTTGAACTATTTTGTCTGTCAGTGTGTATATCAATAGCTATTTTACTCCCAGGTTCACCTTTATATTTATAGGTATTGAGATGAGTTTGTGCTCAATTAAGTAAAAAAGGTGAGCTTAGACTCACCTTTTATATCTTGTCTCTTCTTACCACTTAAAATATCTTTTTTCTGTTATATGCAGAATAAAACTCTTATTGGAATAGATGCGTTTTTGAATGAAAACCTCTTAACTGCAATAGAAATAAGCAGTCCTTCTGAGGTAAGATGTGTTTTCAACTTTACCATATTGAACTCATCTTCCAAGGTAAGATTTTTAAAGCATCAAATTGACTGCAGTGTTGAAATACTATTTGTGTTGTAAAACATTTACCCCAATTCCTTAAAACTTGGGATTAAACCAGTATGTTACAATAGATTGAATTTTACTGTACTGAAAATTTGGGATTTAATCTGGTTTCCAAAGTATCTAAAAGTTAAATATCAGCCTGAAGGAAGAATCATGTAGCTACGAAAAAAATCTTAGCACGTCAACATGTACTAAGCAAGCTACCTGCCTTCCTTGCTTAGTGCTGCAATAAATATCTTACATCTGGAAACTTAACCAGAAAACATAGTCCATGTTAGACCTTGTGTCACAGAAAAAATACTATTAATTTTAAAAAAAGGAAAATACTGTGTTGTCTGTTCTCAACTTGCTCAGTGTTGCTCTGTGCTTCTATATGTATAATGTAGTATGCATGTTATTGCTACATTTAGAAAGTCTGTACATTCCTTTGGGATAAAAGTAGGTTATGTATTTTGATGAATTTTGTAACAAAATATTTTGCTTTAAAATGATTGCATGTTGTTTGAATATCATGTGTCTTCCATTAGTGCATGTCATTTTTTTCCCATTCATTTTTGTGGTGTTTTTTTTTCCCTGTGGATATTTCCAATACTTAAAACATAAGGGAATATTTAACTATTTGTATTTCCCTCCTGTTCTTCTTTTGAAAGGATCTCCAGAGTTCCTTTCCCCTGTCAGCTGGCCCAAGCAGCCCTACTGGTGACAAGTTCAGGAGTGCATATCGGTCAGCTCGGTAGGTGGTTAGTGTCTGTGGCTGTCTCTTACAGCTCACCTTTGTACATTGTCCTAGGTAGTATTGAGATAATGAGAAACCATTTCCTGTTTAATCCAGAAATTACCTGTTTGCAACTCAGAATATAGAGAGAGGGTGGTAGAGAAAGCTTGTGTTTGAGTAACTCACTGCTTGTATCATGTGATGTCACCAGCCCACAGCAGGATTCTCTGTCCTCAAAAATACATTTGCCCCAAGACAGAACCCCATATCATACTTGAGTTCTTGTTTTCTGCTATTATACATTACTAAGGGAATATTTTGAACAATTGAATGTCATGATAGGAAATGTAATAAAAATCTTCACAGTAAAATTTTCTCTTCTCAGATCTGTAGAATTGCCAGCAAAGCTTCCTTTCATTGAAACAGATAATGCAAAGCAGCAGGGTAGTCCTTCTCTGGGCAAAGCATCAAATTCTTACAAGTGTACCACTAATTTGACAGAGGAAATTCATTCAGATCAAGTCAAGTTTGCATCACTCTTGTCTCCTGGTACAAATAAGCAAAAGTCAATTGAAACAGAACCAATGGTTGACAAGAATAGATTTTTGAAAGGTATGATGTATTTCTGTGTAAGTGATTTATTTTTCACACTCTCTGAGAATTAGTATTTAATAATTCATTACTCAATGTGCAATACAGAAGGTACAGTAAGATTCACAAACTGCAATAAACTAGTGAAAAATAAATACTCATCCATAAGTATAGGTGTCCTGACAATCATTTATAGAATAATATTTGTTGAAATTACATAGCTAAGATAACCAAATAATAGCTCAAGTAGTTATAGAAAAATAGTTTTATTTATGCCCAATTTCAAAATTCCAACTTCAGTAAATTATGAAATTAGCTTCAGTTTACTAAATTTTTAAGGACCAACCATAGAATGTGTGTATTCAGTTTAAAAATAAAAAGTATTATTTTCCATACCTCCGGTTCAGTCTTCAGTAGTTCTATAGATAACTACCCTCCATTCTTCTTTTCCCCATGCTGCTGAAATTTTTCTCTTTGCAGAAAATCAACTGTGCACAGAATTAAGTTGCAATAGTGCCTTCCTAACTCATGGAAAAAATACACTATCCTTAGAACAGTCTGAGGAGCCTGCAGAACAAGATCATGGTAGTTTATTGCCATCCTATGAAAATGTGACTGAAAGAAAAAAAAATGCAGTACTATGTAAGTCAACTCAACCTAATGTAAAGGATTTTGATAAAAAATGTAGGTCATTGAATCTGCCTCATCATGAGATCAACAGTAGCAGCAACACCAATGACAGGAATTTGCAGGAAGGTTCAAGTGACTTGTCTTGCATTATTCCTTCACCTCTTAAATTTAACAGTGAAAGTAAGACAGATTTTAACAAGCTGCTTTTTACGGACAAGATGAAGCCTGAAGAAACTGTTTATGATGCTGATATGGAGTTGACTGCCAGTGATGCAAGTGAATTACTCACAGTTACAGCAAAAGGCAATTATAAATCGCGCCAAAATAAAATTAATAATGCTAATTCTGACAAAATATTACCAAATTTCAGAAAAGTAAAATATTCCAAGAAGGATAAAGAAAAAATTAAAAGCAAGACTGAAGTCCATTCAAATTTGCATGCAGAAGAAAGGCACTCTAGGGCTGACAATAGTGAAACTTCAGAACCTACTGATTCACAAACTCGGCTATTCCAAAGTCAGACAGAACAGCTACCTACAGGAAATTTTGTAGAGCAACAGAATAGAACAAGTAAAGCTAAGGATGCCAGGAGGATATACCAGCTTAATGTAATGAATCCGGGAAGACAAGAGACAAATAAAGGAACATTCTCAGAAATGTTTGGAGAAGTGGAAAGCAGAATACAAAAAACAGACTCATGCTCATCTGTTAACAAGATCCCACCAGAAGTTTATTGTGCTGAAAATTTACCATTCCAAGATAACATTTCTGATGTATTGGCTTTACAGGAGGCCTTTCTGAATACAAATGAGAAAGATAACAAACCAACAATAAAGAGGAAAACTTCTCAAAACCTTTCCAAAGCAAACACAGAAAAATCCTGTAGGGAGGAGAAAGGCCAGGATGGAGAATATATTTCAAAAAAATCTCAAACAGAGAGAAATAGATGTGACAGCAGCAAGAGAAAACAAGACCAGAAGAATATTATACAGAGAAATAACAACAAAAAAGGTAGTTACAGGCAAGGTAGAGAAAGTGAAAATGACAGCCCCCATAAAGGTAGTCAGAAATTAGACCAAAAGAACAGCCATTTTTCACCAGGCAGATTGAAGCGTACATTGGCAAAGGCCAGCCGGAAAGCATATGTAATCCCAAAGGAAAACCTTACGCGGTTCTCAGTTTGTAAAAATGAAGAATTGAAAAATAAGGATTCGTTGCTTGCAGAGGCTGGAAAGAAAGTAACTCTAACTCAGCAAGTGCAAGTAGCTTTATTTTCTCAGAATGGTGTAGTGTTGAATACACCACAAGCTGAAGAACAGGTTGATGATGATGCTAACAGGTTAAAGAAGGTAGATTCCTCAGCAGTGGCAAGTAAAGCCTCCCTCATAAGTAATTTTCCTGATAAGCATGTAAAGCAGAAACAGAGGTTTATTTCTGATATTACTGAGACCAGACGAGAAAAAAGTCATTTCAGGCATATTGCTCCGGGGGGTCAGAATATTTTGGATGACCAGGAAGTCCCTTATGAAATGAATTCCTTTGTGAGTAAGTTGAAGCCTGTGATTGAAGTTGAATGCTATAAGAATATGCTTTTTAAGGCAGATAGCTCTTCCCAGGAAGGTCTTCCCGATGTGGAACTCCCAGCTCTTGATAACCACAATGCTTCCATCAACTTATCTATACTGAAAAGCTCTGAAATCCACAGGCAAAATAATCATAATGAAGCACCGGATGCTGAAAAAACAGAACAAAATATGGATCATATTTCTAAACAGAGTAACAAAAATACTCTGACACCTTGTCATGGTAAGTGTGTGGGCTAGAAAAAGCAAGGCATTTTGAATTAGGTAGTGCCTGAAATAGTGGTTAACATGTCTTTTCTTAATTCTGTCCTCTCATTGCTTATTACGAGCAGATAAAACAAGAATGGAAAAGGGTAAGAATGAAAATCACCAAAATCTTCTATATCATGGATCAGTTACAATATATTTTTAAATTATGATGACTAATATCCTTGTTACTTTTCAGTATATCCCAAGATGATACTTAGTAGGGCAGATATAAGTAGTCTACATTCTTCAGAAGCAATTTTAGTTAAAGCATGTATTCCTTTTTTGAAAAATTCCATTACATTCAAAAAGTTGGGGATTGAAAGATAAAATAGCTTGAGCTTTTATCCAGGAGAAACGAGACAGGACTACACTGTTCCCTTCTTAAATGGAAAATATATCTGACTTAAATTTCATTTTTGTTTCTTTAGAAACACTGCAACTGAACAGTAATTCCCGTATCTAAAAGAAGTATGTTGAGTAGGTTTTTCTATAACCTGTCCATGTGCCAACTTTGATGTGACAATCTCTTTTTTAAAGTAAGACACGTTAAGAACATAAGAAAACTTTAATGTAGTCTAGAAGATAGGTTTAAATTCTTCTACAATAAATGCAATTATTATAATGCAATGTAATGGAGTTAATAGAATGGAGTTGTGCTTAGTATCTTTAGTGTATGAGCAGTAATCAATATACCTGAATTAAACACATAACAAAAATAATTATTAATTCAAGTTTACATAATGATTCACAAAATATTTAAAATTAAGCATATAAACTGCTGTATTTACAGGGAGAAAAGCTTTCCAAGAACTGACAAATACTAGTATACAATTTCACACTTCTGTATCTAAATCCCCCCAAACTTTAGAAGACTCAGCAGCACCACTGAGACGAAGCAGATCCACTGTTTGCTACAAGGAACCCAGTCTTCTCAGGTAGGTACACATAAACTGGGACTTTTGTTCTTGTCTTTTGCGTACATAACTACCCCCAGTAAAGACTGGTTATTAAACCCCTAAAAAAACACAATTGTCACTAATCTCTTTTGCAAAGATACTTCAGTGTTGATAAAGCTTCTCCAGTTAGTGTGGCAGAATTTCCAAGTGCCAAAGTAAGACAACAGTAGTATTCAAATTCTAAAATATAGTTTGGACTAATAGAAAATAATAGTGAATCTTAATGTTTATCATGATATAAACCCCTTTAGAGATGAATAATTATGAATGTTATACTTAAAGGTAAATAATACCATAATAATGTCCTTGTAATCTTGTCAAATTGAAAGGAATTTTATGTATTAATATTATATAATTCAGTAGTTTTAATTTAACTAGCTGTATGTAATATAAAAATAATTTAGGATCTATTAATTTGATAGTTATATTGGATATATTATTTTATAATTAATTTGCCTCTTATTATTCTTAGCAAATTTAGTGGCACAGGATTTTATAGATCATTAAAAGACAAGACATAAATTATGAAATAACTTCTAAAATTTAAAAGGGGATTTGAAGCCCAAACTTCCATTAAGAAAATGAATATATTTGCCTTTACATTAATAGATCTAAATATAAACAGACCTTTAGGTTCACTGCTTCTGAAAACATTCTGTGGGATTATTGCCAGAAAGCTGTTGAGGTTTTTCTGTTTGGTTTGGATTTTTTTAAGTATGATAGTAATTTAAGGAACAGTTCCACTGTGTTGAGTGTGTGTTAATAGGATGTGTATTCATGAGGTAAAGACAGTAGAAAGGCTTCCCTGGATCAGGGAAGAGACTATAGCAACTTACTTTATTACAAAGGTATAAAAAGCCTTTTTTTTTCTGACAATACTGTGGCAGGAGAAGAAAATAAATGCACAAACTGAAAAAAAAATTTGAGCACTGTTCTCATACAACCTCAAAATATTTTCTACTTCTGTGAGTAAGCTAACAATTGAAACAGTGAGACTGAGGAAAAGTAGGAGCTAAAAGTAATGTAGGAAGTCTTCACTTTACCACTGGCAGTTCAGAAATATGTATGCCAGATAACTTATAAAAAAATTGGAAGGTGATTAGATTCACACTTTTATTTTACTAATTGACTTATATGTTAAAATTCTGTAGTAATATGTGCTGACACATTGCCACTCCTTTACCCCACAATGATAAGGTTCTGTATTTCTGAGAAATGGTAACTAATAGCAGAAAAAAAATGTTGATGTCAGTCAAGATTTTAGATAATTGTCTCCTGTTTATTTTGGTTAGATTTACACTGTCCTGAATGGGTGCTGTTAAGTGTTTGGTTTAAATAAGTTTTGAATTTTGTTTTATAGAAATATCACATTAATATATCACCTAATATGATAGAGGTCACATATTTCTAGCATTATTTTGGAAAGCAGTAGTTATCTATGTCTTGCTTTTTCAGACATACTTATTTTCCACAAATTTAATTTCTTTAGTGTATCAAGGTTTCATTGATGCTATTTAGCATTTGAATTATTATGATTACATTACTATAGTTGCATATGTGCTTGATGATATTTATACCTGATGTCTTTTACTTCTTTTCTTTACAGCAAATTAAGGAGAGGGGATCGATTTACAGATACACAATTCCTGAATTCCCCAGTCTACAAAGTGAAAAATAAAGGAAATTTTAAAAGCAAATCAAAATTTTATTGAGGAAGAGAAAATTGCCTTTATGGACAATACTTCTAAAATGGGTACAATGGTTTATGTATATATGTAAATGTTTAGCAATATAGAGTGTTTGTTGTTCTTTGATTAGTAAAGGTGTTCCCCAGTGAAATTTTCTGGAGAAGAACCTCTATAAAAGGGGCACAGAATACTCTACTGAGGAAGGCATATACAGGTTAGGCTCACTCCTGTTTTGCATTTCTGGTCAGCAATTTATAATCTGTTCAAATGGTTTGCAGCATTTCTTAAACTGTTAGAAAATATATGTTTTAATGGGAAATAAAAATAAACCAGCTTTGGGAATTGTACTGTGAGTTTTTCATGTTTATTTTGAATGGAACCATTTCTCAGTGCTGGTTGGAACGGATACATGCATGCCAATTTTTTATGAATTTATTGAAATAGATGGAGATAGTATTTTTTTGATCGTTGAGTTTTGGATTTGACAGAATCACACTGAAATTTGAATAAGGAGATCTCATTGAGAAAAATGGAGGGAAGTCAAGTGACCATAGTATGTGCCAGAGGCAGCAAGGAAGAAAAAAACATTGCAATAGGAATTCAGTGGCAAATAGGATCTAGACAAAGCAACACCTTGAGTTCCCAATTGAGAGTGCCAGTGTGACAAGTAATGCAATAATGTCATACCACTCAGCTTTCAGGTTTTTGTACTGCTTCCCCTCTGTATTCCATAATGTGCTGTCAGCTGACAGTTTTGTGGCAGTATCTGATTTGTAGATGCTACCAGATGCTCACTACCCACACAACTTTTACACAATACAATGGATAAGGTTCAGGTTAATTTTGCAACAGAGTGGAATTTTTGATGAGATAGAGATAAGTTAACTTATTTTGCTTGTAGATGGCAGTTCTTCATGCATATGCAGTAGATGTTACCAGTTTACACGGGCTTAAAAATTGATCAGACACATTAATGGAAGAAAAATCTATGAGGAATTACCAGAAACGCCATTTCTCTTCGTGAACTGCAAATTTTTGAAGGTTGAGAGATGATTCTGGAGAAGCCTTACTATGCCTTTGACCAGCTTTTGTACCTTTTCCAAGGACATTCTCTGTAGACACTTTCAGAGACCAGTTCTTTGGTTAGCATGGCCTTTTGTCTAAAACAGCATGTCTCTTTTTAAGAGGTGTAACTGATATTAATTTATAATATATTCTTTAAAAGTAAATTCTTAAAATATAATATGTTCTTTAAAAAATTATAATATATTCTTTAAAACATTATTTTAAATGTACTCTTTGTACTTCATTGTAGATTACATTGTAAGCTGGGAAGCTGATGGAGAAAATAGTCCTTTAACACATGTCAAAGACAAGAAGGTGGTTGGGAGTAGCTGGCATTGATTTGCAGTCAGGAAATCAGGCTTTATGAACCTGATAGTCTCCTACAACTAGTTTGGTGGGTGAGGGTAGAGCACTAGATGTTTGTCTCAATTAAGTAGGGCTTTTGACATTTTCTCTGATAACATTCCACAGACAACGTGATGAAGTATGGGTTTGTTAAGGGCACAGTGAGGTGAGCTGAAAAGCTGGAAGGTTGTGATTAGTGCCAAATGGTCCAGCTTGAGGCAAAACATTAGAGCGCCTTAGGGTTTCACACTGCTGCCAGCAGTGATTAACACGTTCACTAACAACCTGTACAAGCCAGTGCACCCTACGCAAGTCTGCAGTTGATACAAAACTGGAAGGAGTGGCTGAAATACCCCATGGTTCTGTCACCATTCAGAAGGATCTGGTCAGGCTGGAGAAATGTGCTGAGAGGAGTCTCAAGAAGTTCAATAGGAGGAACCTACACCCATCTCCTGTGAGTTGCCAGAATTTCAGTTGTGTATTTTGACAGAAAAGGGATTCATACATATCAAAACACACTCCTGGATATAGCTTTCAGGTGTGTCTATTCTACATGTAAGTCTGGAACTATAACCATAAACATCAAGAGGCATAAACGTATTATTTATAAACAGGTAATACTACAACTATTTTCTGCTGTGGTTATTTTGTTATGGTCTGTAGCCCTAGGGCAGCTTCCTCAAGATCCTGTAGGACTTTCCATGTATGAATTTAGAGTTAAATGTATCACTAGTGAGATAGTTTACAAAGGGAACATTTATTCCCTAAGCAGAGAGTTGTCTAGCTGTGGTTACCAGTTGCAAAGATCATGTGAAGATTGTAAATATACAGCAAGATGTTTTCATATGGAACCTTGCAGTACAAATAGAGTATTCAATCAGTATGAAAATTCTTCCAATAAAAAACTTAAATCTCATCACACAGGCAATGTCATCTGCATTGCAAAATAGCTGTTAAAATTATCTGGGAAGTTTCAGCAGACTTTTTTCTTTCTGATACATGTTGTGTACCTCACCCCATTAGCAAGACTGTTACGAAGAGGTGCAGAAATGGTTGGGAAGATTCTGTCCTTTTTCAATGTTATTTTTCAGAAAGAAGTACACATAGAAATTATTAAGCATTTTTACTTGGTTTTTATTACCAAGTTTGTAATTATTTTATTTTTAATTGAAATGTTCTTGCTAGCTCTACTGTTTATCAACATCAGCAGCTGTATAATTAGAAACCCTCAAGAAATACCTGTAAAAACTTGTGTTCCCAGTGCTGGCACTGCAGCAGCAAAACACAATGTTTTTTAAATGATTGTTTCTCTCTACTGCCTGCGGTTTGAAAGCTAGAAACAGAGGTACATGCTTTATCTTCCTGGAAAAGAAATAACCTCTTTGGGGATGGGCTTAATTATTTTTTCAGTGAAGGTCCTGTTGTTCCACACAGCCTCAGGTGTTACCAGCTAGACTGCTAGGGTGTCCCAAATACAAGCATGAAATTTTCAATAAAAGTAAAAGGCCCAGGGCTTTATGCGTTCATTTCTTCCATTCCTTTAGTATAGATATCCTTCAAAGTAAAAAAGGATAAAGAAAGTGGCCTGAAGATCACAGTATTTTAAGCAACTGTAAAATCATATTATTGCTACTGCCCTTCTTTGCTTGTTTTCTCCGTCTTCACTCTTGTTGCTCAAAATTGATGTTCAATAATAGAACACAGAGAAAACTCTTTTTGTTATTTCCTGGGTTGCATTTCTCTTGTTACACAAAATGATCACATAAAAGTAGCATAGAGAATGTTGCATTGTCTTTGAATCTTCACTATATGTGCTTGTTTTACCAGGTCATTTGATAAATTAGAAGCTCTTCCCAGAAAAATGATGTAAAAGCAGCTCATGATTTTTTACGTAAAAATCAATTTGTAGTCATCACCAGGAATTAGGATAATTTTGCTGATGATAAGGTAATTTGATCTTATTTTTATAGCTTTAAAGTTGCTTTTTCTCATATTTACTCAGTATAATTGAAATTTTGTAGGAAATTAGTTCTATATACTTTGATTATACAAAAAGAGGAAAGTATTTTTTTATAAACCCTTGCCTGCACAAGTAGCCCTTACAAATGGTTATGATACCTGGACCTTATTGCTGATTATTTTGTGAATGCAGATATAACCAAAAATCTAATTGGTCTCATGATTACTACGTTGCTGGATTTTATCTCAATTTAAAATTACTTTTGGTGATTTTATTATAAGAACCTGATAACAGTGCAGTGTTAATGTTGCCGTTTTGTTCTGCAGGAACACCTGTGTCCTTTGAGAAAGTGTGAGGTATGGCTTAGCTTTCCAAGACTTAAATAACGCTTTAGAAGGCTGAAGTAAATAAATGTTTGTAGTCAGTGCAGGACGTTGAATGACCGTGTTACCCCCTGGGTCGGCCCCGCTCTCCGCTCCCGCCCCCCTGCGGCCCCGCCCCGCGAAGCGAGGCGCCTGCAGCTGCACGGGTTTCCCTGCTGCTCCCGCTTCCAGGCTGCGAACCATGGCGCTGCAAGGGGCCGCGGCGGCTGAGGAGCTCGTTTTCTATGTGAATGGGAAGAAGGTAAGTATAGCCCGGAGAAAGAGGGGCTGCTGTGTCTGAAGGAATCCCGAAGGGCACAGATTTGTCTTTCTCAGACTTATTCATACGCGTGTAACCGAATCCTCAGACAAACGTCCAGAAGAAGGGATGGTTGCACCCCTTTTTGGCTAGCTCTACTGTGTTCGGGAGAAAAGCCATGTCAAAGTGAAACACGCTTTCAGCTGGGTATCAAACTTGGCTGGTAAGCAAACCACTTTTTCATTTGTGTCTGGCTTCTCACCTTTGATGGTGTCAGGTTTTCAGAGGCACAACTGAAAGCAAGAGTCCAGTGCCCAAATTTGGACTATAGCGCATGAAGATGATATTGCAAGGACTGGTTGTTGATCCAAAGCAACTGTAAAGAACTAGCTGATTCTAAATTACCAAATAAGAAATACTGTACTCGATTAAGAATGTGGGTATTTCTGTTGCTCTTTGTTGTCAGTTTCTTACAGCAAGTGAAGGTTAATATAAATAAAACTAGAAAAGAAATTGCTGCTGCCGATAGCCTTACAGGCTTCCTCTAATGTTTATTCCAGTAATATTCCTGTCAGAGTGACAGGGAGACTTTAAAATCTGCAAATCATTAGTTAGTTCTTTATGCTGTCTTTAAAGTTCGGCATTTTTATTTCTAGTGTGGCCAAGGGTCAGTTCCCTCAGTATAACATTTCACTGAGCAGCAGTTATTTTTAGTACTTGCAAGGTGCCCTAACACTTCTTTTCTGGATATGTATCTGTTTGGAAAGGAATTTCCAGAAGGAGCCCAAACTGTCATGTGGCGTTTGGCAATTAGTGTAGTTCTATGAGAGGGAACCAGAGAAGGATTCTGTTCTGGCTTTGTGTGAATGTAGTTCTGTGCCCTGAATTTTGAAAGGCCTTGGTTTCTTAATAAAACCTTGTTTTTACTTTCTTGCTGTAGATAATAGAGAAAAATGCTGATCCTGAACAAATGCTCTTGCCTTATCTGCGAAAGAGGCGTATCCTTTTCTTGTCTGTTCCCTAAAGTCACTTGGGAAAGCCTTATTCAAGTAAAATTCTAATAAATTTTAATTCAGTGCTTCATTAGCAGATTAAGGAAGTTGTGATTCCTTTAGGATAAATCAACCACACTAAATGATGTCTCATTCTTAATCCAAATATTCTTCAGTTGAGCTGCTGTATTTTTAGCCTGGCTTTTTAAAAACACAAAGTTATGCCATCAGGCACAATGAATATATATCTATCTGTGTTCCTCCCCTCCCACCTCATGAGGAAGTCTAAAAATCTAGTGGTCAGTAGCCTGACAGAATAGAGATCCCCAAGCTTTGTAATAGTCTCTCTCTTGGTAAAGATCTTGTGATGAAAACCTGAGGCTGATGGAATTTTGAGGGGCAAAAAGCTATCTTCCTTTTGTTGGCTTTGGAACATTAAAATAGTTGTTTGTTGATTCACAGTTTTGGACTGGCCAGTGTTCCAGATTCACAGAAATTAGCACTTCCCTCAGAAGTGTGATCCTTCAGATGAGATGCAAGGCAAATATCCTGACTCTAAATGGGCCTTTTGGGAGAAACTGGGAAATTGGTTTTAGTGTTCCACTGAAATTTCAGATATACAGCTGGTTTGCCCATTACATATTTCTTTCTTTCAAATTTTCAGTTGGAAAAGTATTTTTCACTTCCCTTTTCTGTCCCACCTTAATCCTCTTCCAAAATATAATCAAGTTTCTGTTTTCTTGAGAAGAGGATTTTGGTCATGTAATTCCTTAGCTTCCATCTTGCTTTCACTGAAAATTTTATTCCAGTATAGAAAGGAGTCCAGTAAATATGCTGATACCAAACAAGTTCTGTGTTCCTTAGGGAACTCTTAGAAAAAGAGGTGGTCTCAAGCCTTTGAGTGGAATAAAGCCCAGAATGGAACCAGATAATTATTTTCCCTAATTGACAGCATTTTCAGTCTGTCTTACAGGAACTAAGTATGGCTGTGGAGGAGGTGGCTGTGGTGCTTGCACAGTGATGATATCAACTTACGAGCCAGCTTCAAAGAAGATACGGTATCCTCAACGGAATAGTTTGAAACCTGCAGAAAATTTTATGGTTTTTGATACCATTTCCAGATATGAAATCTCAAAAACAGGGTTTTAGAACTTGTACTTAAAAGTAACTAAAGGAAGGGTCACTTTAATCCAAAGGAGAATGCTGTAAAAATTGCTGTTGATTCAGCTGTGTTGTAAATTTGCTGAACTATCATACTCAAGTGCTTGATTTACTTATAAATACTGATAGCCCCTGCAAGAGGTTGTAGGAGGCATTAGTTTAAGATCCTTTGGCTTGATCACTGGAATGTGGCTCCTACCTGCAGCTCTGTATGGTGGTTTAAGTCCAGCTGGTAACTGAGGACCATGTAGCTGCTCACTCACTCCCCCCAGTGGGATGGGGCATGAAATCAGAATGGTAAAGGAGAAAAGTCACGGGTTGAGAAAAGACGGTTTAATAGATAAAGCAAAAGCTGCTTGTGCAAACAAAGCAAAGTAGGCAATTTATTCACCATTCCCATCATCAGGCAGATGGCCAGCCACTGCCGGGACACCATCATCTGTGATGGTTGCTTGGGAAGACAAACACAATCACTCCAAAACTTCCACCCTTTCTTCTTCTTCCCTCAGCTCTATGTGCTGCCATATGACATGGAATATGACTTTGGTCATTTTGGGTCAGCTGTCCCAGCTGTGTCCCATCCCAGTTTCTTGTGTCCCCCAGCCTCCTCATTGGTCAGGTGGGGTGAGAGGCAGAAAAGCCCTTGACTCTGTGTAAGCTCTGCTCTGCAGTAACTAAACATCCCTGTGTTATCAGCATCGTTTCCAGCACAAATCCAAAACACATCTTCACACTGGCTACTGTGAAGAAAGTTAATTCTATCCCAGCCAAAACCAGCATACTGTCGTAAGATTGGTGGGTAGGTAGGGTAGGCAGAAGTGTGAGTCTTACCAGCCCTTTAATACTGAGCTCCATCCGTTACACCCCACCCACAGAAAGATTTTTAAACTCAAACCCAAAGTTTCATTAAGGTAAAAACTGGAATAAATTGCTTTTAAGTTGAGAAAAGTCCAATCAAATTGTTAAATGGTTACATGTCATTGTGCATTGAAGTGTTTATTGGGTGGGGAAAAAAACATTCCAGTTGTCCTTTCGTACAGTTATATTACATTGGAATGCAACGCAAATGAAAATGTTTAAAGTTGATGAAAGAGCTAAAATTAAAGCAGACTTCTGAAAAAAAAACCATTTCAACTGTATTAAAAGATGAAATAATTTTATTGAAATTATTAAATGCTTTGAAGAGTTTTCATTTTGGTGTGTTGTTCTGTAGCTACACAGTTTGTGGTAATTGGGAATGGGGCAGCAGCTGAGCCTCATCCCCAATGGGCTACAGCTGTCTAGGTCAACTGAGCAGTATTGAAAGCAATGAGACAATAGAGTCTGAGGTGTATTGACCAATCACCAAAGGGAACACAGGGCACACAAGTGCAATGCATGAACAATGAGGGGTATAAAAGGTTGGGCTTTGGATCTGAATTTTGATTATAAATTTGCAGCAGTAATTATTTACTTCCTTCCAATGGCTACGCCAAACTTCCCTATCTTCCTCCTCCAAAATACAGTTGACAGATTCCTTGTGGGCAAGAGAGACAAGAGGGCAATTAGAAAAAACTGAGGTATTAAGGAAGATGTAAATTCAGTGGAATTGTCCTCATAGGTATGCTTTTGTACAGGAGGCAAGAGACATAGCTAGAAAGTGATCCCTTCTCATTCCATATGCTAATAGTGGCTGCTTTGTAAATATGAACTATGTTTTGATTGACTGAAAAATAATTCTCAGACTTGTTTATTAAAATAATGTTCTTTATTCTCCTTTATGTTCCAAAGACACTATTCAGCCAATGCATGTTTGCTTCCCATTTGCTCCTTGTACGGTGCAGCAGTGACTACAGTGGAAGGTGTTGGAAGTACAAAAACCAGGATTCATCCAGTTCAGGTGAGAGTGCAGTATCACTGTATAGGAAGAGTACTGATTTCTTTTTTGGATGGGATGGCTTTAGTGACAGTGCTTTTAGCACATAGGAATTTCATAAGATGGGTGTTTTCCCTGCTAAAGGACAACATTGTTTTCTCGTGGTTGATTGATCAAGGCTGATGACATGGCTCATGATGGATCTTACTTTAATATTGACACTCTGATCAAGTAGTTGGTATGTAATGATTGTTGGAGTGGGTCAGGCTTTGCTTTCCTTGCACTAATGACACATCTTGGAAATATCTCTTTGGCTCATGTTGTAGTATAAATGCAAAAAGGACAGAAGTCCACTGAAGATTAAGCTTCTTTAGTAAGATGTGCCTGAACATCACACCCAAAAGAATTATTCTCATTTGATATTGCTTAAAGTGTTTTACTTAAAAAGTTTGATTTATTACGAAGGCAGCATTTTGTATGGTATCTCCCATTTAAGAGAGCATTCATTAGAATGGAGATGAGTGCTGGAAAGAGTGTTGTTTGTGGTATTTCATTTCAGGAAAGACTTGCCAAGTGCCATGGCTCCCAGTGCGGTTTCTGCACACCTGGAATGGTGATGTCAATATACACTTTGCTAAGAAACCACCCAGAACCAACTTCAGAGCAGATGATTGCAGCTCTGGCTGGTAAATATTGCTGCTTTTTAATTTGCAGGTGTGTTCCTGAAGCATTTCTTCAAATGCTTTGTCTATGTGAGTGCCTGTCTGCGTGAGTATACATGTCTACATGCATGGATGATGTGCTCTTACAAACTGTGCTTCCTAGAGAGTTGCTACTGGATGGAGACCATGTTTTTCCTGTCATTCTTCTCTCCTGGAAAGTGAAACACGGAGCTGTGGATTGTTTCAGATGTTCAAAACATCTCCATATGTGTCTTTTGAAGTGCTTAAAATCAGATGTGCAAAAATTATGTCATATTGGAGAAGCAGCTGCATCTGAGCATCTCCAAGATCCCTTTATATCTGGTGTTGAGAATGTCCTAAGCCTTGCAGGACAGGCCCTCTGCTGTAGGACTAAAACAGATATGGCAGAGAGATGCAGACTGTCTTCAGTAAGGGAAAGTGTGAGATTTATTGTAGGTAAAATAGCCTTCTGTCATGTGTTGTGCTCTAGAGTCACAGTGGAGCCAAAGACATTTCCTGTTGCTGTGTGGTGAGCTTAGAGGTGTAATGTTAGCTCCCTTCACCTCTAGAAAAACATCGGGGGGAAGAGAACAACATTTTCAGTGGGTGAAAAATACTGTGCAATCTCTTTTTCTGTATACTGAGCTGTAGCCAGCATTCATTCTAGTGCAGATCTCAACTATTTCATACTCCCCTTGAAACAACAGCATTTTTTGTCAGGAGCTGCAGGGTCCTAAGTCTTGTGACACTGTTCTGTTTTGTCTTTTTGAGAACTAACATTTCTCCTTGAGCTTTAAAAACACAAGATTCAGATAGAGACACAACATTCTAAAGCCACAGGCCTTAGAGCAAAGCTTTTTCTGACTGATTTCCTTCCTTCAGGGAACTTGTGCCGCTGTACTGGATACAGGCCAATCCTAGATGCCTGTAAAACCTTCTGTAAGGTAAGAAGTAGTGGTGATAGGAGTGCTAGATTGGGGCCATCCATGTACATGCGTATACAAGGCATCAAGATTTTCACTGAGATCATCCCTTCCCTCTGTTTAAAGGTGTCAGTCTGAGTAAATGGCCTAACCCATTAGAAAAATTGATCAACACAAGTGAACATGGTGTCTAGCCTGGATTATGAAGAGTAATCTGAAGTAACTCCATGTGATTTACTGTGGGTTAGTACTGGCATGAATAAAAGCAGAATTTCAATCCATATTCTTAGAATTTATCATGCAATGCAATGCAATGTGTCAGAAACCTGCAGAGGAGAAATGGGAGTGAACATCTGGTAAAGCAAACAATACAGACCATCTACATCTGCTTTCAGAATGTCAAAACAATTCTGCATAGTGGGAATTATTTTGTATTAAGGACGTCAACATTTGATGACTTAAAATTCTTTTTTAATGTTACTCCTTTAGCATTTAATCCTTCTAATTCAGCTTGTTATTAAAATTCATCTAGGACTTTATTGAAATACAGAGTCACTCTTCTATTATGAGCTTTAACTCAATGCCATTCTGGGCAGTATTTCAGTATTGGGATTTTCCTATTTTAGGAATCGAATTGTTGTCAAAGGAAAGCAAATGGAAAATGTTGCTTGGATCAGGAAGATGATTTGTTTGACAATGAAGAGAAGGTAAAGTTTTAAATATATTACTGACCCTATTTCAGTATAAACTTAGAGACTATTGCATATAGTATTTGATAAATAAGGTATTTTCTTATTCTTCACAAGGAATTTGGAAATACTTTGAAAAATTGAGGATTCTATGTGTATATTTGTATGAGGAGGTTGTGATGTGTCAGTTCGTGTAAGGTAGTTTGGATCTCAAGAGCTGAGATTTGAACAGCTCTTCAGTTTCAGTAATATTAATAGTCTGAGCTCTACCAATACAGTGAGAATTATATTGTGCAAGAACTTAAGGCATATGTGAAATTTGCTTAAATCAATGACCAGTGATGCTCTAAGTACTGGTCTCTTAGGAAGACTGTTGACTTGAATCTGAAGAATTGATACACTCTTAAAAATTAGAGCTATGATTGTGATTTTATGTGAAACCTCTTATCCATACAAATATTTCACCTTGTTCTCAATTTTCTTTCAATAATATCTGATCTACTTCTTTGGGTTTTGAGTACTTTAGGTTGGCATGAAACTACTTTGTTATAGTAGAACTGCAGGAAACCTGTACTTAGTCCTTCAATTGCTTGCTTCTGCACTGTCATTTGTGTTAGCAGTAAAATTTGAGAAAATGTTATGAACACTTCTTTCACCTCAGCACCTCCAAATGATGCATGGTGATTTAACAACAAATCCAAATGATAATGAAATTACTTATTTTTTTAGCTGACTTTAGTGGCAGTTTCCTGGTTTGGCTTTGCTTTTGTTGTTGTTGTATGAAATTAATGATGAGAGAAAATTCTTGGTCTTTGCTTGTCTTCTTTTTAAGGTGTCCACCAGCCTGTTTTCAACAGATGAATTCCAGCCCTTAGATCCCACCCAGGAGCTTATATTCCCTCCAGAACTAATGGTACCTTTTGCTGCTTATAGACTATTCTGATGCTCTGTTCAGAATTAATTCTTAAGTCCTGCTTAGCAGTAATTCATCAGAAGAAATGTCAAAACGTTTTAATGTTACTATACTCCTTTTTGTTTTTTTGCCCAGTAAGCTTATTGAATATTCGCATACCAAAAAAAAGTCATATTGGGAAAATGAAGCTGCAGAGTTAGGTGTTGGATGAGAAGATAAAAAAGCAACCTAAACTGGGTTTTCAGTCCAGAAGCTGAATATACAAATACTTCACAGCAAACTGAATGATAAACAGTTTTTAACATTGGAAAACAATTTTGTGTCTTAATAGTTTTATTAGTCTGTTCTCAGATAGCCACCCAGATCAGAGAGTGTTTAGCCCCAGTGATTAAGGCATACCAAAGATAGAAACAGCTGGAATGGAAAGTGTTAGGCATCCTTAATTATTGACAGCAGTATTTGCCCTAGAAAACTGAAAACTGTTTTACTTTATTATCAGTGTAAAGATTCAAAGCCAGATTCTCTGTAGTTAGCTGACTGCTTCTGGAGAAAGGTTGATAACTGCAGGACAGGAGTTCTTGACTCTGTGTTTGTACCAGCACTGCTTCACAAGCTGTTTCCCAGTGAACAGTGCTAGAACAACCAGAGACACTTAAGTGCATGCATAATCTAGAAGGGACTGCTGCTGTCATTGTTATTGGTGCTCTCCAAGCAAGCTAAGTGGGCAAATACCTCCCTAAGTATTTTTTATTACTTTTCTAACAGTTTTAGCAATTGCAGGATCTATTCCTACATCTTTTGCTAGGGGACTGTTTATTATCATTCGTGTTTATTAGCCCACTGGAATTACTTGAAGACATTTCACCCACACAGTCTTGACTTTCACCACTGTACAAACATTAGCCAGCATAACATTTCTGTCCCCTTTTTGTCCAATTTTAAAGGATTATGTAGAACTGCTGTTTAAGAACATTTTTGACTTTCAGTCTAGTGTCTATTAGACCTCTTCAGTCTATATATCAAATATTTCAATCTGCCATGTTTCTCCATCAGAGAATGGCAGAAAATCAACCAAAAAGAACTCTGTTTTTTCGTGGGGAGCGAGTAATGTGGATTTCTCCTGTAAGCTTGGAGGAACTGCTGGATCTGAAAGCCACCCACCCTAAAGCACCTCTTGTGGTTGGGAACACCAGTGTGGGTATGTATGTGCTCAGAACGGCTCCTGTTGCTTTAGTTCAGTGTGCATGAGAGGAGTGGGACTACCTTTGTCATTCTTTTTGCGTCTTCATCCTTAAGCTTACATTCCAGTATGTGGGAGTTGTTGTTATGGAAAAGCCTTTTGTCTAAGTCTATTCCTGTCTTGCAGGACCTGACATGAAATTCAGAGGTGTGTTCCATCCAGTTCTTATTGCTCCTGCAAGGATCCCAGATCTGAATGTGCTGAAATACACAAATGATGGTCAGTAGACTTTACTTTTTTCCGAAATAGAAGATTTTTTTGCAGTAAGGAATGCTGCACCATTCCAGAGTGCTGAGAAACTCATTCCTAAGCATGTTTGGCTCTTTCCCAGGTCAGGGGTGCTCTTGCCAACAGCACAGTGCAGGATGACTTTGTCTTCATGACGCAGTACAGAGCTGACCAGCAATATTATCTTGGGCCTTATTGTGAAGGTGATTATTCTGGTAATACTGGTTCTGGTTATCAGTCATGCAGGATTTGCTTTGTGACTGCTGTATCAGGCTCTGCTGAATCACAGATATAGACCCACACAGAGCCACAGGGAGAGTTATGAGTGGCATGCTTGGTTACATTCGAAAAAAGGCTGTGATTAAACTGGCAGAGCTGATATGCCTTAACTAATCTTGTTCTCAATCATAGCAGCATTAATTATAATAGGTTAAAAATTGTGTACCTCAACTTACATGTTTATAATAAGCATGGACTTTTTTTTTAGTTAGACTATGTTTTGGGTTTTAAATAATTTCTGATGGATTAGAACTACAACTAGAAACAGGTTTCAACTTACTATAATAGTCTAAAGTAATTGAATAAAAATTACCTTGTACAAGCTTATAGCCAAAGTTTTAAGGAAAGTCTGATTAAATTACTTTCTGTATGCTTGAAGCCACTTCTTTAAAGTGGTAAGCTGCATTTGATAGTTCTGTCATTGCATTTTAAATATCTATTTTATTTCTGATCAGTCTTCCAGTTCTATTCGATGACTAGTTTGTTCTTAGCTGAAAAGTCGCTAGGAATTGAAAAGAAGCTGGAAGAATACTTACTGCTTCTTTAAAGTGGGTAAATAAAACCTAGGTATTTGAAGGTGAGACTTACTAGTTCTAAAACAACAGATATGCAGTTCAGTTTGCCAGCCAGAAATAGCATTTTCATCTCTTTAATCAGATTTAAATGCAAAATATGTTTTGATTAAATTTTTCTTTTACACAAAATTTAATACTGCTTTGTTTGATTAAAAGTCATTAAATTTATTTATCTTTTCATTTATGCATTTAATTGAATACCAGTATTCATTGAAAACATTCATTTATTATGTAAATAATTATTTCTAATAGAAAGGAACTGTACCATTTAAAAAAATTAGAAATATAATCTTACAAAAAAACTTCTCAATGCATATGAGTTGTCTTTCTAGTGGGAAAAGTAATACTGTCTTCAGTGTTAGGACTGTTTGGATTTTTGCTGGCAATGCTACCTACACACACCTTAGAAGAACAACTAGAATGTACATATGCAAAGTAAGATCAAATTAGGATGAAAATCGTGCTTAAAAATAGGAGGAGTCTGTTGAAAGCATTTTAAAGCTGACTCACCTTTGTGTGAAATGTCTCCTAAACGTTTACTCAGTCATAGCAAGGTGCAAGGGAAGCAGTTGGGATGTGCAGCTGGAAGCAGAGAAGGGATTTCCCTTTAAGCAGAAGTGGTGAGGTTTCAGTTCAATTTCATCATTTCTAGGGATTTTGTCCTCAGTCTCGTGAAATGAAAGGTTCCAGTTCCTTTAAAATGCAAAGGCCCCTCTCCTTTTATCTGCCTTTGACCACATGAGCTGTCCTAACTCTACAGTCTGAAGACACTTTAAAACCCAAGCAATAAAGCAATGCACATGTTACACTTTCATAATCATTTGGTTACAGGATTAACACTGGGAGCTGCCTGCAGCCTCTCTCTAGTGAAAGACATCTTGACAAATGCAATTGCTGAGTTCCCTGAAGAGAAGACGAGGGTTTTCTGTGCTGTCTTGCAGCAATTGAGAACTCTGGGCGGAGAACAGATAAGAAATGTTGCTGTATGTTGGGAATTACTTGCAATTACAGTTTGAAAAAATTGTAACAAATGTGAAATTGGCACTGACCACATGTAGAACTTGCATTTTTAATTTTCATTTTGCCATGAATTTTCTATCAATACCTCTTTTTGTATCTTTCAATACATATAAATGTACATATACTTTGCATGTCATATTTCACTTTACATAAAAATACGATGATTACAGAGAAAGGTAACATAAACTACTTTATTTTTTCCAGTCATTTGGTGGAAACATCATTAGTAGAAAATCAACCTCAGACTTGAATCCTGTTCTGGCAGCCAGCAACTGCATGCTCAATCTGGCTTCAAGAGGTAGGAGGGGATAGCCTGTCTCTGTAGCATTTAAATGTTCAAAGGGCTTTTAGAGATTTCAGTTCCTTGCAGAATTTTGTCATCTTCCCTTCTGAAAACTTTAACTTCCATAATATATCATCATAGAATAACAAATACGGTCACTTTCAGAATAAAATACTGAAAAAAGAGAGGAAAAAGCAATAGCATTTATTTTTTTCTGGACTCCTGGAAATGTTCAGAATCTCAGGGGAAAAGCAAACAAAGAAAAAAAGAAATGAACCCAAAACCTAAACAAAAGCCCCCCCCACCCTCCTAATAATTTTTTACTTTCACAGCAGCACTTTACCATGTAGTTCACTTCCTCACGTTTTTATATATTAGAATGAAAGGTAGTTATGACAGCAGCTGCAGAGATCTGGAAAAGATTGAAAGGAGTGAGGGTGGGATCATCATGGCATTATTGGAAGGGAGGATTACAGAATGGGAATTGACCTCTGGGTACTTTTTTAGGAATCTGGTATTATGATGTTACGGAAGATGGAGCAACCATTTGAATTTAGAGAATATACCACTGATAGTTTTTTATGTAAGTTCTCTAGTGGTTATTTACTCAGGAAGGCAGCAGGTATTTCTTGCCAACTAAAATACTATTGATATTGTGTTAATTGCATAATTGCATGGAAGTTTGTGGATTTGGATTTTTTTTTTAGGAAAAAGGCGACAGATTCCTACAAGTGATGTTTTTGCAGATGGAGTTGGTAACAACACCATTACACCAGAAGAGATATTAGTCTCTATCCATATTCCCTATTCTAGGAAGGTAAGTTATTAGTTTGTTTAGATTTGCTTTATGCAAAAATAAAGAGCAAGGGCCATAACCCATCTGTTTAAACTAGCACTGTTACTACTCACTTTCTGAATTCCTTACATTTATTAATTTCAGTGCCATACTATCTCCTAGCTTCAGCCAAAAAAACACAACTCAGCAGGTAGCTGGCAATGCTACATAAAGAGTAATTGTCAGACAAAGGTTTGCCCTAAAATGATGAGGGCAATAGAAACCATCTAGATCCCCTATGGAAAGGGGTCTTGGGCAAGTTGCCATTGTGCTCAACAAAGCAGGCTGCTCATCTGTGATATGGCTGGCATCAAATAGGTAAAGCATTGTCATCTCCTGAGGATTTTTCTTTAAAATGGGATAAGATTGGATGTGTGTGCGGTGGTTCCATAAATATTGCTGAACTGAATAATAGTTTTTAACTGATACTGGGTTTGCAAGAGTGGATATGGGGTCTTAGAAGAAAATCATGGGTTATGTTATCTGAATACTGAAGTTTAGCAATACTTTGAAGTCTCTAAACTTACGGTCTTGTTATAAATACAGTTCCACAAAATCCATGTTTTCCAGTTATTTACCATGAAAAATCTAGGTCATCTGAACTGTGTAGGTGATGGAGGATTGGGTATGCACTGCTAGAAAATCAAAGATGGTAAAGCTACTGAAAGGTCAAGAGAAGAAAGTGCATGGTCTTGAATACTCAGGAAGTTGAATTTGTGCTCTTCATTTTCTGTTCTCTTGCTTCACATAGTGCAATAACAAGTTCTACTTTCAGATACTTGTTTGTCTGCACTTCTGTGTGATCTTGCTCAGGGGGAGTATGTCTCTGCTTTTCGACAAGCACCAAGACGGGAAAATGCTCTTGCAATAACCAATGCTGGGATGAGGGTCCTTTTTGAAGAAGGTACAGACATTATAAAGGATCTAAGCATTTTCTATGGAGGTGCTGTCTCAACAGCAGTCTGTGCAAAACAAACCTGTTGGACACTTACTGGAAGGTAAAATTTCTCTGTCTTGTGTGTGTCTCTGAACAGATGGGCTTGAAAGCTTGGGTTCATGTTCCTTGGGACATGAAAGTACAGAAAGATTTCATTTGCCTGACTGATGCCTTGTATGTTTAAGTGAATGATCAAGCCTTAATGATGACTTCTCAGGATTGTTATGTTTTGGAATTTGCACATGAGGTACAACTCCAGTGTGAATTATGCATAGAGATAAGAGAGCTGACCTGTGAGATAGGTGGGTGAGGTATACATCAGTCAGTTGTGCACCTAAACCCAAGGATGGGTAAATTCTGTATCCCATACATTTGATAATCCTCTCATCAGTGTTCTTGAATCCTTCAGCTTGTCTCTAAAAGATACAAAGTTTGAGAACTTTTGATATGCCCAATAAAGTTAGAAGCACAAGTCAAGTCTTCACCTTTTCAATATCTCTTTATCTACAAGGTCCCAATAATCTCTGGAATTAGTACCAGACTAATCCCTCCCAGTTTCCCTTTCCAAGTTTTGGAGGAAAACAATTTCCAATTCAAGCAGCATAAAAGCAACACTAAATGAAGCCCCAGTGGCCTTTTTAGCTATTTAATATGCAACTGTTTCATTAGTTGAAGTGCTCACTATTTTTTGATGCTTAACATGATTAAATTTAATCCAACAGACTTAATATTTTGATATCTGCGGTTGTGTAACCATGGAGAATTAACAGTGTTGAGATACTTGAAGAAGACAGCACTTTGAGAAAATGTGACAGCTAATTACATCCCTTGATAATATCTACATTTTGCATCTATATCTACTTTCCTTCAAATATAGGATAGTATCTGCAATATGGTGAAAATCAGTAAGACTGCTAAAGCAGCTTTAAAGCTGTAATAGGATTTGTTTAATTATGTATTTGTTTATTTAAAAATGCTGGCATAGCACTTAATTCAGTTTACTTATGGAAGCTCAGCTCTAAGCTGAGCAACATTGATCTACACCATTTTAAAAATTGCAGCCATTATTAGAATCAATATTTGGGCTTCATTGTGAGCAGGATTATGTCTGTGGTCGATGGTACATATATATTACTGCAATCGGTATTTATTTTTTATTAGTCCTGTTCTGATTGTATCTATTATTCTTCCTAACAGACACTGGAATGAACAAATGTTGGATGAAGCATGCAGACTAGTTCTCAGAGAAATTGCTCTTCTAGGCTCAGCTGGTGATGAAAACGTAGACTATAAGAAAACTTTGATGGTCAGTTTCTTCTACAGATTTTTCCTGGAAGTATCACAGTCATTGAAGACAATGGTAAATTAGTCCCTAAAATTGTGGCATATACTGAGTTACAGGAGACCCATCAGGACCATGGAGTCCCACTCTTGGCCCTGCACAGGACACCACAGGAGTCCCACCATGTGCCTGATAGCATTGTCCAAATGCTTTTTCAACTTAGGCTAGGGGCTGTGACCACTATTCTGTGAAGCCTCTTCCAGTGCTCAAACACTCTCTTGGGTGAAAAATCTCTTCCTGATGTGCAACCTAAAGCTCTCCCCTCCTGGCTTAATGCCATTTCCTCCAGTCCTATCACTGGTCAGCAGAGTGAAGAGGTCGATACCTGCCCTTCCACTTTACCTCATGAGGATGTTGAAGACCTCCGTGAGGTCTCCCTTGAGTCTCCTCCAGGCTGAGCAAACCAAGTGTTCCCCATGTCTGCTCTTTTGCAAGCAAATAAAAGGGGTGTTCTTGCTATATGTTAGTGCTTGCAATTTGTATAATATGCTGAATCATTGTCTTTGGTGTTTGGAACTACACAATAACCTGAGTGTTTAACTCCCAAGGAGACCGATGTAGAGATGCCCATTTAACTTTTCGATGCTCAGATATCTTTACCTTGGACATAAGGCTTTAAAAGACTTATATTAATAAGCAATATTAATACAACAACTTACCAGTAGTAAGCTCCCAGACACAAAGAAAATATACAAAAGATCTTACTCTGTCTATAGTTTGGAACACAAATAGATGAAATAGAAATAAAGGCTTTGGAAAAAAAAACTGTAGATATTACACCAACCCTCCTTCTTATATGAGCTGTTGACTGGAAGATGAGGACACTAAAGTTTCACTTGCCAAGATATTCTGGATGTAATTTACTTTTTTAATTTTTGTCTTGAGTATGTTCTTACCGAGAAAAATATCCCTTTTATGCGTTTCTTCTGCTCTTTCCCCTAAATCACCATTACTGGGTAATTGTTTAGTACCAGGAGTGATTCTGAGCCAGTTATAATGAGACCTCAAAACAAAGCTCTTCTGTCTGTCCCTACTTTATGTTGTTTACTTTTCAGGATCCTCGCCATTATCCTGGCATACCTGTGGAATACGGGAGTGTCCTACAAGATTTCAAAACCAGAATGCCCCAGAGTATCCAAATATATCAGGCAAGTGATTTCATTCTGACATTGTTTTGTGCTTTTTAAGACTAGGTAAAAAGTCACAGTTCAAGCATGAGCTTTGGTGTGAAGGTCAGGTACAGATTTTCCAAAGGACTGGAAGGAAGAGGCTTTTAGTGATTGATTTTAACTGTATCTCATTTGGAGAATCCTTGTTTGTAAAAACGGATTCTGGAGTCACTTCAAACTCACTTCTTCTAGACAGTTCTTTGAAGGTAAATATGCTAAGCAAACTCCATTGTCAGACTGCTTAAAATTGGTTTATTGCAGTGTGCAAGTCAGTTAGAAAGAAATGAGAAGAAAAAAAAAAAAAACCAAAAAAAAAGATTGAAAAGCTGAGGTATAGTATATGTACACTGTAGCATAGCTGTGGTATGGTTGTCTCAAGATCCTCAGGGGGCTCTTAGGTCTTACTGTAGATTTAGGAATTAAGATGTTGTGTGATGATTGTGTGCTCAGATTAACATGAGCAAGTTGTCCTAAATCAACAGTAGAGAGCAGCAAAGAACACGTTTGGTATTTTCTGAGCTCTGTATAAATAGTTCATGGTGGAAACACCCACAAGGTTTTTTTATATTTTGACACCCTCAATACACAAGTCAAAATACCAACTTTTGAAAACTGAAAGAAAAATACAAGTGAAATATAGGTAAATACTTGTTTTTCTTTTAATTTTTGGATATTCCCTAAGAAAATACTTCAGCTTTAAATACTTCAAATTTTTTGAAAATATTATCTTAAGTTTCTTTCAGAGTTATTATTATTCTTATTTAAAAAAAGAAGGCAAGAGGCAGCAAGAGGAGCCAAGATCAAGGGGACTATTTCTCTGTGACTTTTCCCCAGTTTTTTTCCCCATCTGTAATAAAGTGACTGAACATCAGAAATTGAAACAATTTGTTACTCAGATCAATTGGCACTGAGGAATAGAAATTTAGAAACCCAGGAAATCTGAGGTTTTCCACTTTAAATTTCTATTTAGATTTTGTAAGGCCATATTTTTGTCTGCACTCCTTCATTTGGACATTATTAAGCTTTTAAAATTAAAATGAAAAAACAGAATGCTTATCCTGAAATCCAAATACCTTGTAATTCTGTTGTGGAAATGTTGAAGGGGTTTGGCTGAGACATCCATTTGAGGAACTTCAGGCAGTCAAGTGAAGAGTGTTTGTTCTTGTCTTTGTGCCAATAACAGACAGTGTGCCAGAAAGTGCAGGAAATAGAAGTGTTTAGCCTGAACACTTGTGTGCTGGAAGCTTTAGAAGTAAAAACATTTTAAGTTGTAAGCAGTTAACTAATTCCAAATGTAGAAAAGGAAAAAGTTAGCATGAATACTGACACAAAAATTGGAAAGGTGTTCTGGAAGTTGGCAACTTTAGTTGATGTGTCAGATTTAACTGGAAACACTGAATTAATTTTTTAAAAAACTTGGCAAAGTAAGATTAATAAGACACTAAATTCATACACAGGTGCAAGGAAATAATTGGCAAGAAAATATTTAGGCAATATTTTCTCACTGATTTGCACTGATCAGTTGCATTCTTTCAGTGAGGAGGACAAATCTTGGAAATCATTGCAAATAGTTCACAGTACACCACCTGACACTGGTAGCATTCAGAGCAGAATCTTGTGAGAATAATTCAGAAAATTATCAAAGCTTCATGACACCATTCAGTAAGGGAGGAAAATGTCCGGAAAAAAGTGCTGGGCTTGTCATTTCAATGTAAATAATTAAGGAACAAAATCCAGGTAAACAAATCTGTGAGGCGCTCTCTGAAGGGTCCTAAAGAGAAAGGAGAAAGAAATCCACAGGACCGGCAGTCACCTCCTGCAGCCACATCTCTTTCAATATCGAACCATAAGATGATAGTATGAGCAGTTGTTCATTCATCTCATTTTCTGATCACTGTAAGAGTAACTGTTCTTTTTTAACTGGGGGTGCTGAGTGTGTGTTTCTGACTGTTCAGGACGTAGAGCCAAGCCAGTCTCCCCAGGACCCTGTAGGACGGCCCATTATGCACCAGTCTGGGATAAAGCACGCCACTGGTGAAGCAGTCTATATTGATGACCTTCCTTCCGTGGATGGGGAGCTTTTCCTGGCTGCTGTCACTAGTTCCAGAGCTCATGCTAAGATTGTGTAAGTGTTCAAAGTGGACCTGAAGAAAGTGTTATCATGAATTGCTGCCTGAGATTTTTAGAGAGACTGAGTTATGTGTGTACAGAACAGCATGCCTGATACCTTCAGGCAAATGCATGCTGGAAGCAGTGTTGTTGCACTAGTAAAAGGGTTTGTTAGGATTTAAGTGTCTCATCCCATTTTACTGTACTAGTAAGGGTGAACTGTTTCTGGTCCATTAACCAGAGCTAGCCTAGCTACCTTCACAAAATGCTCAGCTGTGCAGTACAAGCAGACTTGAAGATTCAGTTTTACCAACACTACTTTGAAACCCCAGCTTTATGATGAAAGAAGAAAATTGTTCAAAATGTAGGAAATAATGTGGCAAAATTGCAGCAACAAGGTGGCAAAGCTCATATGAGGCTTATATGAGAAAAGAGTGGAGAAGAAGATTTTATTTTGTAAGAAAACGGTTTCAACATATGCTTTTATGCTGCCAAGATACACCTATCCTAGCAGGTTGTTCAACATTCAGGCACCAAGACATATTCAAATGATCTAGTCAGAATTAATTGTCGTGACAAATAGGACTGGGGCTTCTGGCTACTGAGTCCTTGTCATATTTCCTGGCTTATTCTTAGGTCAGTGCTGGGTTTGTCAGCCCTCTTTTTGGTCCCATCACAGAGGTGTCATCACCCCCATCTCTGCGAGTCGGTAGGATCTGTTCAGTCTCCTTTGTCTCTTTTGTGTCCAGAGAAGATGCCTGTACATGTGCTGGGATCTGATGACCTGCTGAAGTAGATGCTATCAAAATATACTGTTCTTATAGACCTTCTGCTGTTCCTGCTGATCCTTCTACACCTAGACATTTCCATTTCTTCTGCATTTATATTAGTCTTATAATTCCTTTTATATCTCTCTACATGAATCCTCCATCTGAAAATGAGTAATTGTATCTTGCAATGTACGTGTAGGCTATGAGGTATTAGAAAGTTGCAGTTGTAACATCATAATTGTGCAGTGATTTTTATTAAACCAATGCAGTTTAGGCAATCTAATGGGCCAATGATTTCCCTGTTGTATCTAAATTATCTCCTATAAATGAAGCAGATTAGTAGAATCTTAAATTGTCTTTTGTGTGCACTTCTCCACATGCCAGAGACAGAAAGAAAAGGCATGCGTGAGCCTATGATTAGCCTACCTAATCTTGGTAGTACAAGAAATATACCTCTGTATTGTGTTCCCTTCCTCTGTGCTCTGTGAACAGTTTGTATAATTAATGAATTACACTTCTCTCTTCCCATATCCCAATCAGATCTATAGATACCTCAGAGGCCCTAAAAGGAGCAGGTGTGTTTGATGTCATAACAGCTCATGATGTGCCAGCTGCAAATGAGTTTCATTTTTCTGATGAGCCGGAGATTATATTTGCAAGAAATGAGGTATAAATACAATCTTTTTGCAACTGATTTTCTTAATTTTAACTGGTATTTTTCTCCAGCCTTTTATCCTCCCACTATCCATTTCTGAATACTGTATTTTCCTTGATTCTGTAATTATAGTGGTATTTTTATAATTTGTTAGCTTCATGGATCATGTAAAAATACAAAAGCCCTAATTGAAAGAAAACTTCTCAAAAGGAAACATAAGTGGTGATTACGTAAAATAAGAATATCAATAGCACATATGGGAATTGTTTCAATCCACTGTTCCATTACTGATGTTTATTCTACAGGTGATTTGTGTGGGTCAGATTGTCTGTGCTGTGGTCGCAGATTCAGATGTTCATGCCAAACAAGCAGCTGCAAAAGTGAAGATAGAGTATGAAATGCTGGAACCAGTAATTTTAACAATTGAGGTACTAAAAATTTCTTCTGATTTTTTGTTTTACCTATTTAATGAATGGAAGCAGCAGTTCACACTCTTTAGTTGCTTTTAAAATACGATTTTAAGGAAAAAAGATTAATTTGAACATCCAATTAAGCAGTCTGAGTATCTCCCTATAAAAAAAATTTTAACTTTTTGTCTAATTTTGACCACTTGTGATAGACAGGCAACAGTTTCAAAAGTATGAAGGTTTCACAAGTTTTGCAGTAATAAACATTAGAGTGAAAAAAAAAACCACCAAAAAACAAAAAAACAACTCTCCTAATGTTCCCAGTGAAGAAAAGGCAATGAACATGCTGGTTTCTCATTTTCTGGTAGCTGCCAGCTGGTCAGTCAGCATGTGTATAGTGGCTAACAGTTAGCTCCTGATTATCTCTAGCATTTTTATCTGTTGTCTAGCTTGAAAGCTAGGCTGGAGATGTAGGAGTTGTTGCGGGAATATGAAAGAAAGGTGTTAGGGATGTACAGCATTTTAGAAGTGTAATGTGAGAGTCACATATGGACTTAGGTTGCATTAAAGGGAGTAGAAGTGAGGAACAAAGAACACGCAGATAATCAGCATTAGTTCTGGTAGTCACTTTACAGCTTTAATGTTTTAATGTGTGTGTGGTCTAATGGAACAATCTTTCTGATAGAAAAATAGGTAAAGACTGACAAATTTTGTTAACATTTGATTGGAACTGAAACTCCAATGAAATCTTATTAGAAATAAAACAAATGCTAATTTATAGGTAGATTCCACCATTACTTAGTCCTTGTGATTTCTTCCTCTCTTACTGGCATCATTCTTTGGATGATGCAGTTGCGTTCTTACTCTGTGGTGTCTTGGTCACTTCCTGGATGTATGACTAGGAAGAGCAGGTTGAATAAACTGAATGCATTTCCTTCAGAAACTTGTGTAACTGCTGTCACCAGTTACACAAGATGCATCAGGAGAGAATTGCTGGTATTGAATAAACAAACTCAAAAATGACAGTAAAGTGATGAAACACAGCTGTTCATTGATTTAGGTAGCTGGTGGTTCCAGTCTCTGAAGACAGTGGTGTTGGTCCTGAGACTAAAATGCTGCAACAAGCTGGGAATCTTAAAAATACCTAAAACCTATTTCTCTTTTTCTCCATTGCAGGAAGCTATAAAACACAACTCATTCTTTGAGCCAAAAAGAAAATTAGAACAAGGAAATGTTGATGAGGCATTTGAAACTGTTGATAATATAATTGAAGGTAAGCTGTAGAATACATTCGATGACAAATTTTTGGTTGTCAGTATTTGGGTTTGGCTGGCTGCTCTCCAAGTCCCAGTTCTACCTTTTTTCCATATAGTCATTAGGCCTGAGAAAACTCATAGGCACTTGGAAGACAGCAAGATTAAACCTAGAGTATTATTGTTCTGCTACTACATTCAAGTTTTTGCATCATCTGTTCTTGAAAATAGAATAATTAGGTTGGGAGAGAGTCTTAGTCCAACCTCCTACTTAAAGTAGGTCTGGTTAGAGCAGGTTGTTACGGGCTATGTCCAGTCATGTTTTTAATATCTCCAAATACGGAGATTATGCAACATCTGTAGGCGCCTGTTTCAGTGTTTCACCACTTTCATGCTGCTTTTGATTTTTCTTACATCTAGCTGGAATTTCTTGTGTTCGTTGCCTCTTATCTTTCCATTGGGCATCTCTGAGAACAGTATGGCTTGCTCTTGTCTACACCCTTCCATTACGTAGTTGTAGAGAGCAATAAGATCTCTTCTTAAACCTTTTCTTCTTATGGATGAATAAATCCAGTTCTCTCAACCTCTTCTCATACATCCTGTGGTTCAGCCCCCTGATGATCTTGGTGGCCCTCTTCTTAACCTGCTCCAGTATGTGCATGCTTTTGTTTAACTTATCTAGACTTTATTGAGTGTTGTCACCACTTGTGGGCAATAGTGTTCTGCTTTAATCCAGTTCTAGTGATGCTACTGGAACAAGTCCAATTTAATCTTACAAGGATTTTAATTTGTATTTTTATTTTAGATGTTGCTCTTTCACACAAGAAGTATCAGGATTTGACACCAATTGCCATAATTTACATGATGGTGGGCTGTTAGTTCTTCTCTGGTTGATTTCTTCTGTCCCTTTCCCTCAGTAATACTTGTGTTTTTCACATTGGATCAGGGGAGATTTGCATTGGGGGACAGAAACACTTTTACATGGAGACTCAGAGTATGCTTGCTGTTCCAAAAGGAGAGGATAAAGAAATGGATTTGTATGTGTCAACACAGCATCCGGCAATTATTCAGGTAATGCAGAGCATTCTCAGAGAAAGTGTTTGGACTGGTGACAATAGAGCTTTTAAAGTTTGGTTAACAAATCTGTAGGAACAGAAGCCATAGAAACATGAAATTGCTCATCTGGATTGTCCAATAATAGCTGCTTTGTAGTACTGCTGTATTCTGATAAACACTGAGCACTACATTGTCAGGATAAGTCTCTCATTTCCCTTTGAACAAAGTACTTCATACTCCACTATTGTAGGCATGAAAAACTCCCTATGGAGCGCTGAGGCTCCTCCATCTCTCTTAGTTTTCCACTGGAGTGAGGAGCAATCAGTTCTCTACAGAGTCAGAACCTACTGAGGATCTGATCAAGTCTAACAGCTGTAGATGAGACTGCTACTCCATGCAGCAGTCTCCTAATCACAGATTGGTTTGGGTTTCAAGGAACGTTTAAAGACTATTTAATTCAATACCCCTGCCATGGACAGGGTTGTCTTTCTCTGCATCAAATTTCTTGGAAGTCCCATCCAACATGCTGTTAAACACTCCTAGTGATGGGGTGTCCAAAAGTTCTCTGAGCAACCTGTTCCCATGCCTTACCACCCTCACTGTAAAAAATTTCTCTGTTGTCCAGCCTAAACCTGCCCTCTTTTAATTTAAAACCGTAGCCCTTTGTCCTATCACTACAAGCTTTGCTAAAAAGTCCTGCTCTGTTTCTTGTGAACCCCCTTTATAGTTTGAAAGGCCACAGTAGTCTCTCTGGGGCTGTCTTCTGGCTGAACAACTCCAAGTCTCTCAGTCTTCATAGTAGAGGTGTTCTATTCCTCTAAACACTGTCATGATGGTAAATGACAAAACAGAGCTGCCATAGCTTGTGGCCTGCATAACAATAGCCATAGTGCATGAAACTGATGGTATTTCAGACTCAACACTGTCATTTTGTGTTCAAGGCCCAGTTCAGCTCCTTTTATAATTTCCATTATTATTACATTGCCAATAGCCAAGTAGTATGAAGAACTTTGTGTTTGAGAAAATTATTTCAACCAAAAACATTCACGATACTAGTAAGACCTTAGATTATTAAGAAACAAGTAGTTTTCTTTTAAATAAGAATGAGTATTACCTTAGTAATAAAAATAATACAAACTGTATATTAATCCATTTTTATTATACCTGAAGCTTCTTACTGTTTGGATAATGTAATTCAAGGGTATTATTCTTCACATTGGCCAATGGCCTTTTCACAGTCTGCATGGTAAGGATTTGAAATGTGAGCACTGTTGAGAGTTTGTTGTTATTCTTTCTTTGCTTTTTAACCTAGGGTAAAGGAAAAGTTATATTCATCTGATAAAAGAACAGAAACATCTGTGGAACCCTTTTCTAGAAAAAGTTTCTATTTCAGAATCTAGCTTTTGGGCTTAGTTTGAGTTGGCATAAAAGATTAAAACTTGTCTTACAGGAGATGGTAGCTGCGAGTTTAGGTGTTCCAGTCAACAGGATCATGTGCCATGTTAAACGAGTTGGTGGAGCTTTTGGTGGGAAAATCCTGAGAACTGGCTTACTGGCATCAGTTGCTGCAGTGGCAGCAAACAAGTAAGTTGTGGTATGTGTGTGTTGGGGTATGAAAAAAAAATTAGCAAACAAGTTTTCCATTTTGGCTAAAATGCTTTCTCCTTTTCCAAAGCTGCTAGTCAAAATGTCAGACAATCCTGACTTCACATTTTGCAAGACTGTTTGGTGCATTTCTTTGTTTTGTTTTCTTGGATTACTTATGTTAAGCAGCTCTAGCCTCAACTAAATTAATGGGCTGCAAGAAGTTGATATTAGTATAAACTAGAAATATTCAAAAGGACCAATCCCTAACTACTGAGACTTCGTACATACATTAAAATATGACATTAACCTTAAGTTGATGAACTTCATTGACGCAGCAGAATGCAGAAGGAGGATTCATGAGTGGAACTGTTTTTAAGAAAAAGTAGTTCTAGCTCAGTCCTCAACATCTTTCAGTCAAAATTAGCTTAAATCTATGAGGTGTTATGCTTTTTTCTAATACTGCTTGAATTAGTTTCAGAACATTAACACATAAAGCTCCATCCCCCATCTTCCAAATTGGGCAGGGCAATATTGGCAATTAGCTGTCAGGGCATACTAAACTTCTTTATAAACATAACTGATTTGTTGCAAAATTCACATTGGGGTACATCCTGTCAGCCAAAATGATCCTGTCATCTGAGGAGTTAGCTGAATAGGTTGATGTTACTTCTAGGGTCACTGGTATAAAATTTGCTCTTGATTATTTTTGGCCACATTATCTGTGTTTTTTATTAACAGGTCATGCTAAAAATAATATTTCTTTTATGGCTTAAACAATCCTTTTTATTCTTAGGATCTTATTTTACACCTTATGTGCATTTTCTGGAAGTAATTCTTTTAAATGGTGTATGCATTTCTAGACTAATTCTGTTTTTTTTATTGTTATTCATAGTTTGGTTTCATTCCAAGACACTTTATTTCAGTATAATTCTGAATAGCTAAGAGGTGACAAGCACTTAACACTGAAATAGTTTCTTCAGGAGTAGTTTGCACTGAATTATCTTGTTGGCTTTCCAGAGATAAAATGAAAATTCTGACATAGTTGTAAATGCGAGAAACATTAACTCTGGACATAGTGTTAAGCATATGTTCAGGCTTATTGAAGTTAAGTTTAATCTAAATGCACGTTTATATGCATGGCTGGATCTGGATACACAATGAGTAGCCATAGCCATCTAATTAAAAACATCCTTCATTTTAATTGCAATTTGATTGTCTTTTTTGGATTTAGAACCAGCAGAGCAGTCCGCCTTATTCTAAGCCGAGAGGATGATATGGTAATCACTGGTGGCCGACATCCTTTTATGGCTAAGTATAAAGTGAGTGCCACAAGAATTCAGTGAAAAAAAACCCACCTGTGTTCTGCAAATAATATTTCAGTGTTACTGGGTAATGTGTTCTGTTAATGAAAATTGGTATAACCAGTTCAATTTTAGAACAAAACTACAAGCCAGGAACCCAAGAGATAAAGTTGCTGTTCAGCCCCTTTGTCTGCTTCTACCTCTTCTCTTCAGGTTTTGTATTATTATTTTTCTAGTTCCTTCATGTTCTTAATCCTTTTATAGCTCTTTCTGTCTTTCTTTCTGGGAAGAGGAAGCTAACCTATGGCAGACTTCTTTTGCAGAACTTTATTTTAAACTCTCCATATGGTTGGATTCACACAAAGAAGCAGCTAATTTTTCACAGAAACAGTGTCATGCAGAAAACTCACCCTGTGGAGGAAATTAATCTCTTCCCTGCCCATGCACTGTCGTCAGTCATAATTATGCATTAGGATAATTTCTGCTTTCTTTTCTTTCTCTACTTGTCATATAAATTACGTGTGCCAGCCACCGTAATGGAGTTTAAATCCAAGTTTCTGTTGAATCAATAAGATGAATGATTTCTCTTTAAAAGTACCTTTGTTAATAGCACTACAGCTCAAGCTGGATGCCTTCAAAGAGGGACCCTGAACAATGGGATTCTACCTGGGCAATTACGCCCATACACACTAAGCTCCCCACCTTTCACATGACAGTACAAACCAGTAGTAACATTAAGGGTCTGGAGTCTTCACATTCTTCATGGGTTTCTTTAACTGTCTGTAGCTGGACCATTTATTTTCTTATATCTAAGTGTGTAGCCTTTGCTAGAGATTGTAGCTTCCTTATCTTTCAGCTTGAACTGACTCTGAGGCCTTCTTTTACTTGACTGCGTAACAGTTCAGCATACCTAGGGAAAGTTCACAGCTTGCAGCTTAAGGCTGCTGCAAATTTAGCTGCTAATACTAAGCAAGTTGTATGACATTCTACATAGGTAAGGTAAGAGAGGTTTTATAAGATGCTTCCCTGAAGTTGAAAATGAGCTGTAGCTCATGTTGAGAATTCAGGAACTGTTAGTGGCAACAGGTGAAAAGAGAGATGCGAGTTAAAGATAACATTTCTTCATTAATAAACATAAATGTCATACTCCATCTGCTAGACACTGTTCTTACCATTAAAGTGGGGTTTGATTTTATCTCCAGTAAACACTCCTCGGTGACACTCTTGTCAGCCATCTCAGGCAATAGAGAGGAAGCCACTGCTGCTTCCTTTCCCAATGCACTTATGTTATGTATTCTATGCTGTACCTATACAGATCACAGATGCCAGGAGGGAAAGCCTATATCTTGGAAACATTCTTTCTTTCTTTCTTGCCCTTCTATAGTTTAGTGAATGCTGCCCAGAAATTAATAGTGCAGTGTGACCCTAAATATGTGGATTATGTTATTTTCAAAATATACAAGCACTTCAGAAACAAATGAATGCTGAATTCTGAATAGCATACTGTTGATCCTTCTAGGTTGGCTTCATGAATGATGGTAGGATCACAGCTGTGGATGCCAAATTTTATGTTAATGGAGGATGTACCCCTGATGAATCTGTCCTGGTAAGGATTTTATACTGATGAGCCTTACAACACGGAGGAATCATTACTGCAAAATTAGGAAGC
>WBNO01021829.1:50051-79231 GCA_013400575.1 Peucedramus taeniatus
TAATCATATAGACTTTTGATATAGGGGTTGTGGATTGTTGGAGGAATCTACACTGAGCAGGTTAACCTTTCCTTATTAAATTTAGTGAAGCATCCTACTACTTTCTTATATTGCCCTACACATCCATTTCATGAATGTTTCTTTAGGCTTATTTTTCTGTTAGGAATATTTCAACTAACATTGTATTCCTTTTAAAAAGCATAGTACCTGCATTTGTTCCTGCCTAAAGCTTTATATCTTTAGTGCTGGGAAGATCTTTCTTGGCCTTCATAAAATTCATAGTGATAGTTATCCTATTGCTGTTCCTTTATGTTTCTGTACTGGATTGGCATTTATTGTGCTGTATACCTCAGTTCCTCACTTACAGATCTGCAAAGTATAAAATGTTTGTTGCTTTGATACCATCACTAGGTATTTGTGTTTGTTCAGGCTATTCTAGCAGTAACTGAAATGTTTGCTGTACTACCCCTTATCTACTTGTCATTGCCCCACCTATGAGTATTTTCTGCATCTTGAAATCTGTCAGAGTAACTGCCTGTGGTATTGCTGCCTAACCTGGTTCTGGAAAATAGCCTAGGTTAGAAGAAAATCCATTATTAGAAGCACGTACATTAATGCAGATCATGTCAGAACTGTCTTAAGATGAAGTCCTACAATGATACAGTGAAGCTACTTGACCTAGCAGGAATAACCAAGGCTTAAAGGTGTCATTCTGAGAAATCTACTCACTGCTAAAGAGAGACAGTGACCTCTTCATCAGGCATCAAACCATTTTTTGAGGTCTCTAGTACAGGATTTTCCTCCTCATGTGGTTTTGTGTTTGTCATGTAAAACCTCCAAATGAAAAATTTAAGGACCAGAAGACACAGTACACAAATATACTGCAGTACATTTGCTTTCTGGTGAAACTAAACTTCAAGTGTGGATTTCCATAGGATGTGATAGTTCAGAATGCTTTCATCAGTTCCTTTCATAGCTACTCTTGTTTTAAATCTAATCTGCCTATTTTGAGTTTGTGTGGTTTTTAGTATTGCAGTAGGAGTAAAATCAATCATAAAATGACTTATCTGTTACATCCTTAACGACTGATAACATCAAGTACAAGCAACATCAGCTGTGTTCTGTATAAAAAAAAAAACCTGAAAATTAATATATTGCATGAAAAATGTATTAATGAAGTCTGTATGTGTGCCTGAGTACTCTCACTACCAATGATTGCCAGTAACTCAATTTTAAAGGTAATTGTCTCAAAGCTCTTTTATATAAGAGATGAGGAAGATTTAAATGTAAATTTGAAAGAAGCACTGTTCTGACATTAAGGTAGTTCTGTTTGTCTCCTACCTCAGGTAGCAGAAGTATCCTTATTAAAAATGGACAATGCATACAAGATTCCCAACTTGAGATGCTGGGCTTATGTCTGCAAAACAAACTTGCCATCAAATACAGCATTCCGAGGCTTTGGCTTTCCTCAGTCAGGACTGGTGACAGAAACTTGGATAACAGACGTTGCAGATAAAACTGGTTTATCACCAGAAAAGGTGACTAAATGAAGGCTTCTTCTCTCCTGAAATGAAGTCTGTGGAACTGAAAATTAAAAACCTTTAGATTAGTTTAATTGTTTGAACAAGTCTTTTCTAAGTCAAACATCATTTGTGCTGAAATTCATATTTTTTTTTATTTGATGTCTGGTTGTTGAATGAATAGCATGGTCTTACAAACTGATAATTGTTAAAAAAAACATACAGTGGTCTTGTTATTGTCTGTTAGTCTCCCCAGATGGTCAGTTTGCATTTAACAGGATTGTGTGATAGCTGTAATTTCATTTTTTTCAGATTAGGGAAATAAATATGTATAAGAAGAGTGAGCAGACACACTTCAAACAAAAACTTGATCCACAGAATTTAATACGGTGTTGGAATGAATGTATGGAAATGTCTGCATACTACAGGAGGAGAACAGCTATCAATGAATTTAACAAACAAAATTACTGGAAGAAAAGAGGGATTGCCATTGTACCAATGAAATTTCCATTTGGACTAGGCACACCTTACCTTTCTCAGGTGAGTTTCATTAAGAGTAAGTGAGCTAAGCATTTTATCCATAGAAGATTACAGTCACTTAATCTTAGGATACAAAACAAATATGTTATCCTTTCTGGGAAAATTATGATCCTCCTGATGATTGTTCGCTGAAGAGGCTGTAGTAGCCCGTAGCTCTTTTCAAGTTGAGATCAAAGGTGCTTGGTTTTCAGGACCCAGGCAGATTGCCTACTTAAAGGGTAGTCCCATCTGTTGAGGTGCAGTGTTGGAATAGGTGAGTTGAACACACTTAGAAAAAGTTTTGGAAGACTAATAGCAAAATGTTCAGTGAATAAGTTGTCCACTCCAGAAACAGTTCTGAGCATCCTCTTTCTGCCCATGGGCGTACTATGGGATGCTGCTCTTAAAGACTTAACTCCTTTGATGCCATCAAATGCTAAGGTTAAGGAAACTAAAAAACTTAGTAGTATTTTTGGTCCTTGTATTTTTTTGATGTAGGTGTCCAGTGCTTCTGAAACAGACAATATTCTATCAATTAAAAATTAATTAATTGACTGACTGATGTCATATCAAACTGACTGTCTCTGTTCAACATTCAAGTCACAGGGTCTTTGTAGTCTACAGTGCTACTTCTAGCTGAGTCCAGGAAGAAAATCTCATTCGGAAATTCGACCTATGCCATTCAAGAAGCCTCCAAGGCTCTCACATGCCAATGAGAGAGAAAATGGAACTTGCAGCAAATAGCACTTAAGAGCCCTTAGTGAGGGATTTCCTCCAATTTCTTTTGGAACCACTGAGATACTGTTGCCAGGTGTAGGTTTGTTTCAGGATCTAATAACAGAAAATCCAGACCACAATACAAGGATTTGTATCTTTTTCTTTTGAAGTTCATCATAGAGGAAGAGCAGCAAGTAGACTTTTAAATTTTGCCGTCTATTCAAAAGCACTAAACAGATAAACTGAAATACACTTAAACACTTTGTCTTTTTTTTTATTCAATTCATTACCACATACAATACATTTCCTCACTAGTCTGATCTTGATTTTGTTTTTCTTTTTATAGGCTGCTGCACTGGTTCATATTTATACTGATGGGTCTGTGCTTCTGACACATGGTGGAATTGAAATGGGGCAGGGTATTCATACAAAAATGATCCAGGTAACAAATTATCTAAATAAATACTGCAGTGTGCTTTATCTATCATGCAGATAAACAGTGTGAAGGTTTTCTTTTTGGTTAGTTAGTGTACCAGCAGGACAGTTTCTTTATCAGCATAGCCGCTACTTCTTTACGTTGATAGAGTTAGAAAGCAAAGGTACCTTCATTAATTCATAGAGGCAGAAGGAAAGAAAAAACAGACTTTTTTGTTCTTCCAATAGCATGTGAAGAGGTTTATTAGAAATAAGGTTTTTGGGGGCCAGTCCCATAAAACCCATAGTGAAAAAGGCAGAGATTATTCAGATTGGTATAGTCATGATGGTAACATTATCATCCTATTTGGTTAATGGATAATTATGAGACAGATCTGTAAAGATATTTATGAAGTCAATCAAAGTTTGGGACCTGGGCTTGCATAATTTCCTGTAAGTCTTACAGGGTATAAGCAGGAAATCAGGAGTGAGTGTTGGAATTCAGAGTCTCAGTCCAGAGTTTGAGCACAGCTAGAACATTGTCCTTTTCTGTTTCTTAGTACTACCAAATTGGACAGAATTATTTCAGCTGGAGATTGGAAGAGAACTTGCTAAATTTTTTTATCATTCCTACTATTACTGACTTCTAGCAAATACTGGGGAATTGTTGGAGTGTTTAGATTTTTTCTAAAACAAATATGTTGTTCCTGGAACAGGTTGCTAGTCGGGAATTGAATATCCCCATGTCATGTATCCACTTCTGTGAAACGAGCACAACAACTGTTCCCAATGCATGTGCCTCGGTAGGATCTGCAGGGACAGATGTCAATGGCATGGCTGTGAAGGTAAAGAATAGTATTTAGTTGAAAAAATACCCTGTCCCTTGAGGTGTATGCTTGCCAGACTTTAGGCCCTAGGGATCCCATATATATTAAGTTTGGGATTACCAATAATATTGCTGGAGATGGCCAAGAAGAAACAGGTCTTGGCAGTTTCTCAGGAGTTGTGTTTATGAGTTTTCAGATTATGATCTGGACTTTCCCAAAAAGGCTTATACTTGACAAAATCTCTGTTTCATCTAACAAGCTATCTAGTCCCATACAAATCTTGCACCTGTATTTCATGTTTGAAATCTACTGATTCATACACATCCCAGCCCTTGTAACTTAACCATTTAGAAGTTTTATGTCTACGTAGTTAATATGACACTTCCTGCAATACCTTTTCAAACTAAGATGACAGTAAAGCATATACTAATTAAATAGTAACTAGAACATAACTTGAATAGTACCAAATGTATCTGTGTTAATTTAATAATCCTGATTCTCACCAGGATGCTTGCCAAACTCTTCTGAAACGCCTGCAGCCCATCATTGAGAAGAACCCAAAAGGGACCTGGAATGACTGGGTAAGACCTATGAATCCTACTGAATGTGTTTTGAGTGCTGGCAGAAACTGTGATAAATGTACTGTAGTCTATAAATCTGCTCAGCCTAATAATTCTAACGTTAAAAACTGTAGAAACAGGCTATCTCACAAAAAGGTGAAACTCAAGAGAAGATTCTTGGCCAGACACAAATGATTATGTGGAAGATTTATTGCTAGTACAGTATTTAAATATTGCCAGTGCAATATCCAAGTAACACATCTATAATCTGTTACAATGGATTAAAATAAAATCAGGTTATGGTCCCTTCTGTTGAGTCATGAGCATCAGTGAGATCCCCTGGCTTTCTAAACTTTTCAGAGGAGTCTAGGTGCAGCCAGGTCTGCTTAGTCTCAGATTTGGTCCACAGCCTATGTCTAAAGGGTTACAGTATGTTGTGGTGTAACCTCAGCCAGCCACCAAGCACCACACAACTGCTCACTCATTTCCCCCACCAGTGGAATCAGGGAAAGAGTAACAAGGGTGAAAGCTAGAAAACTTGTGAGTTGAATTAACGACAGTTTAATGGTTAAAGCAAAAGCCATACACACAACCAAAGCAAAGCAAATAGTTCTTCCACTCTTTCCCATGGGCAGGCAGGTGCTCAGCCATCTCTGGGAGAGCAGGGTGCCATCACACGTCATGGTTACTTGGGAAGACAAACACCAGCACTGTCCCCCTGTTCCTCCTTCTTCCCCCCACTTTATATACTGAGCATGATGCCATATGGTCTGGAATATCCCTTTGGTCAGTTATCCCAGCTTCCCATGCACCTCCAGCCTCCTCGCTAGTGGGGCAATCCAAAAAGCAGGAAAGGCCTTGGTTCTGTGTAAGCCTTGCTTAGGAATAACAATAAAACAACTAATCCAAAACACCTAATCTCCTCTAATAGATATACAATTAATTGGGATGATTCAGACACATCAAAAGTATTATCAGAAATAGCTGACCAAAGAAGGAATGTTAATATATACAGAGAAGTAACTTTGTATCTTGGAAAGTTGGTACAACCGACCAAAAGGCTCACAAAAATTTCTTGACTTGTAAACTAAGTAAATCTAACATGAGAGTGACTCAAAGGGAATAGATTTGGGACCTCATACTGTCACTTCTATGATTGGCAGAACTTTACAAAGATAATTTCTCTTGAAAACTGTCATTTTTGTGCAAATAGGTCATGCAGATTTTTTTATGTCAGTGTGGTGGTTTGACCTTGGCTGGACTCCAGGTGCACAACAAACTGCTCTATCACTCCCCTTCTCGGTGAGATAGGGGAAGAAAATAAGATGGAAAAAAGCCAACAAGTCAGTGGGTTAAGATAAAGGCAGTTTATCAAAGAAAAAGCAAAAGGTTGCACATGCACACAGTCTCATGACCCAGTATAATCAGTGACTTATCAACCAAATCTGGTTAGCTGACAGAGGGACTAATCTCTATTGAACTTGATCAGAAATACTGAGCAGGGCCCTTTCTGACTATGGCATTACCAGTAATAAAGATTCTGCAAGAACGCTGCTGTTGACAAGTTTATTCCTTCTTGCATTGCCAAAAGAATTCAGATTGTTCATGCAAGAGGGGTTTTGTTCTGTAGCATTAGACACCATGTGCAGCTAAACATGCTTAACTCAGTTTTTCTTCCTTTCTTTACAATTTTTACAGTTTGGGTTTTAAGTAAATATGTGTGGGTAAGTACATATATGTAAATAAAGTAAATATGGCTATGCTGTGTTCCTTTCTGACTCCTTCATTGGTTTACCATAAGCACTGCTATATTTTACAGATTAGAGAAGCTTTTAAACAGAGTGTGAGCCTTTCAGCTACTGGCTATTTCAGGTAATATATTTTTGTTCCTTAAAAATGCATAAAATATACCAGGAATCATTTCTGAAGAAAATTAATGCTGTAAAGAGAATATCCTGTCTAATAGCTCATTATATGTTTTATATAATTAGTTGATATTTGGAGGGTTGGAAGCATAAAGTTTAGGTGTTAATTTATGTCTAGTCCTCTGTGGACTCTGTAGAAAGTATTAAAAGAATATTTTATACGCTCTTTGCTCCATGGTTTGACATTTAGCAAACCAGAAAGTGTCAAGAAAGTGACTGCTGCCTGTAAGTCATGTGCAAAGTGGGATATAGTTTATTTACTGGAGCTGGATTACTATAAGCTATAAATATCATTGTTCCCACTGGTCTCAGAGCAGTCTCTTGGTCCTTTTTGTTTGAATTCTTTTGCAGTGTTTATAAAGAGCCAGAAATGAAAAATTTCTGTGCTGTAACTCAGGTGAGATTCAAAGCAAAGCTTTTCTCTTGACGTGCTGTGCCTTTTCTCTTCTTCTGCTGGTGGTTCTTCCTTATCAAGAGCAACTTTTAGGTCTCTGGGCAGTCTGGAATAAGTTGAAAGGGCACTTGGGAAAACCATACTTTTATAAAACACTGAGAAATATCCAAATAAAAATGTCCCTTCCTGCTGTTAAGCCTGTTCAAGTATGTTTTCTGCTTATGCAGCCCTTTAGGAATGTTGATATTACCAAAGTAATGAACAACAGCCTCACTTTGCTATCAATATTTAATGGTGTCCAAAATCAGATCCCTAAGCCTCAGATCCTGTATTGATCTAGTTCTTATCCAGTCATATTCTCTACTTCCAAGAATTTCAAAGGCAGCTGAGGTAAATTGATTATGAGAAGTTGAGTATATGGATTTTTTTGGTGCATGGTTCTGTACTATATAATTACTTTATGATATTCTTAAATATGCTCAAAAAAGACATTTCAGTCATACATAGGAAATACACCTTAGTCACATAGCTCCCATGTTTGGAAGATACCACATTTCACTATTCTCTCATGTCCTTGGATTTATCCCATCATTCCTGACTACTATTGTGTCCTCAGTTAATCCTACTCCCTTCTAAGTAATTACACCTTTATTTCAATATTCCTCTTTTAACCCTCTCACTCAATTCTGTAGACTGCTTCTGTAACTTTGACTTTTTAATTTATGTCTTGTAAATTATTCTTTCATAGGTACTGACAAGTTTTCCTCCCTTTTTCTAAATTCCTTTATGTGCTATTACCCCTTAAATGTTTATTCTGTATTTGGTTACTGTGCTTTTATTAGTTTATTTCGATTATGCTGGTTATAGACTCTCCTGAACTAAAATAGCTTGCTTGTCTGCTACATTTTATACAAATGCCAGAGGTAACAAACCTAAACTAGCAGTTCTCTGTAGGCTTTTAAGAAATTTTGTAGTTCTGAGCTGTTACTTAAGATTTCATTTAAGATTTTGTACTTAAGATTTCACAAGCAGTTTCAAACTTACGTACTTAGCTGTTTTGTTATAATGCAAACTATGGTCAGTTTTCTTCTTGTGGACTTTGTTTCTTCCATCAGAGGTTACAATGAATACATGGATTGGGAGAAAGGGGAAGGACAGCCATTCACATATTTTCTTTTTGGAGCTGCTTGTTCAGAGGTTGAAATTAACTGTCTAACAGGAGACCACAAGGTAATAACTGAATGTCAGAGAAGTTTTGAAAGTAATGTGAATAAGGCTTGCTCCAACAATCATTCAGATTTGGGGTTAGTAAGTCACCAGTTTTCACATGATAGTAAATATATCAGCAATGTAAATATTAATTGCAGGTGGAGCAGAATGGAAGCTGTGCAGTATTAACCAGGTTCTGACATACATGTCAATGTCATGTACGTGTTCACCTTTTGGGTTATGGCTGACATCTAACATGTTCTTTGCTTGCTCTGAGCCTTTTTGCCAGCAAACACCTTATAGCAATATTCAGTTTCCAGGCTTTTGACCATCTGGACAGCTAAAGGCTGTAGACTGATAATCATATGCCCTCTTTCTGTACATTTGTCTGAGGGTTTCCTTGAGTAGTGGGAAAAATCTGGCAGGGCTGTCTCTGGCTAAACTTCCATAAAAGTTGAGACAAGCCCATTTTGCTTGTGATGAGTTATTGGAAATTATTCTGAAATTATGCATGGAGGGCCCTCTATCTCAGTATTTCACTGAATTCCAACTCTGACCCACATTATTTTCTAATGCTTTCATTCCATCTCTCTGGGTGATATAAATTTGGATTTTATCAACAGAACCTCAAAACAGATATTGTTATGGACATTGGATGCAGCATAAATCCAGCTGTGGATATAGGACAGGTATGTGCCAAGAATTTTCTGGTGCCTTATTTCTATTACACCATTTTCCTCATGTGAAATGATGATTACCTCATTAATTCAGAAAACATTCATTTCTTACTAGATAATAGACCATATTAGAATGTCTTTTGCATATAGACTTGCTCCAATTGAATTAGGAGGGGGTCAGAATTCTGTAGATGTCAAAGAAGCTTGAATTTTACCCATGGTTTCAACCTGTAGTATTTCCAGTACGTGTGTATGTCTTCTGTCTACTGGACTTAAATCCTGTTTGTGATCTACAGTCTCCAAGTTGTTTCATCTGCCTTCCTTACTTGATAGCAGGGAAATATCTTTATTCATTGCAGGTTGGTCCACAGATCTCATCACTTCATCATACAAGCATTTGTCTTCTCAGGTATGAGAGAGGAATGTGACAGCTTTTCCATTACAGTTGCCCCAAAATGTTGAAGAATCTCATTAGGCAAACATGCAAAGTGCATTAGGTCTCACATATATTACAATAACAGCTAGTGATACAAATGAGTTCTTAGTGAAGTGTTCTTGGTTAACCAAACATGAGTACATAAATGCTAATTTTTCTTATTTAAAGATTGAAGGTGCTTTTGTTCAAGGAGTCGGACTGTACACAATGGAGGAGTTGAAGTATTCTTCAGAAGGAGTCCTCCATACTCGGGGTCCAGATCAGTATAAGATCCCTGCTGTTTGTGATATTCCCGAAGAGTTTAGTGTTTCCCTACTCTCATCTTCTCAAAATCCTTATGCCATCTATGCATCCAAGGTAAGCAGATCATCATTGCCTAGTTCTTAGATCCCAGGCCAAACTGAGAAATTACTTTGATATAAAATACATATAAGTTTTCAGTGCCTCTCCTTTAGCATTTCAAACAAGTGTCCAGTAAATTGTTTTATTTATGACATCAGGGAAGCTAATAAGACATAAAGCCAGATATTGTTGTGTCACTTTAATGGTTGGCAAGTAGTGATTTTAGAGTTTTGTCAATAGACCAGACACAGAAGCTGCAAGATCAATTTAAAACCATACTTCTAAATGTGGTGATAAACTGAAAAGTTAGAATAAAAATATTAATTGGTGGAGAAATCATAATGTCATTCAGAGTGTGCAGCTTACTTGTGTGTACTGTGCAATGCAAAATAGGACTGTATGTCCGTATTTATATAAGAGACTGGCTTTTTAAAATCTTTTTCAGGGGATAGGTGAGGCAGGATTTTTCTTGGGATGCTCTGTGTTCTTCGCTTTGAGGGATGCAGTAACTGGTGTGAGGAATGAAAGAGGACTGAAAAAGACCTTTGCACTGAACAGCCCCCTGACTGCTGAGCAAATACGGGCCAGCTGCGTTGATACCTTTACTGAGATGGTAAGAGAAGGTGGGGGAAGACTCTGTTTAACAGTGGCTGGATAGGAGTGTTTGCTGATTTTGGGACCCCTAAATAGTGCTTAATGATGTTTCCAATCAATCATGCTTTAAATACAGCTCCTTGTAATTGAAATGTCTGGTAACAGGTTTCATTTACACAAGTTATTTCAACAAATGCCTTTCAAACATTGTATTGGAATTTGCCTGGGTTTTGTATAATCTTTTTTCTTTGAAATTTACATCATTTTTACAGCCCTCTCTTTCCCAGAACCCTCCTTCTTTCTTCTAGATGTCAAATCCCATAGAGGATTAAATAGCTCATCTTAGTAACATGCAATGGATCAGGCTCTAAGTGTCTTCCATCTCCTTCCAGGTGCTTTTCCCCACTGACTGCATGCTGGTACTGTCACTTCATTTTAGTACTCCTTGCTATGCCCAGTACTCTTTGGGAGAAAAATAATTAACTCAGAGCTTACACAAAGAGACAGAAGAAAAAGCAATACACTTCATAAAATGCTGATCCTTTATGCTCTGTTTTCTGCAACTGTTCACTGTAGTCATGTTCCCACTGCTATTACAATTCTATTTCTGGGTAAGTTTTTACTTAGTGAGGCAAGGTTCTTGCCAGCATATAAATCCATGCTGTGCCCTGAACCTCTGAGGCTCTGCTATGGAAACTCTTGAGCTCTCATTCACAGATTACTCCCATGGTATTTCTCTGATTGTGGTGAGGCACCATGGGCCCCTTAATCAGTAGATTTGTGGGTTTACTCTCATTGCAGGAATTTGCAGGAGGTGAGGTCCACCAGAGCAGGGACCATGCTTCACCATCCCTCTTTAGTCCTAATCCCAGTTATCACTGACTTGGAGGCACCTGATAAGGGCAGTGTTGGGAGGTTGCCAGTCAAATAAAGTCACTGTTGTCATTTCTTGCTTATCTCTTAGATGGCAAACAATGAAGCTTCTTCCTCCTTGGGCCACATCTGTGTGAATGACAAACCATAGTGCACAAGACCAGAATGGAAAACTGATCTACTGCCCCAAGACACACTAATCAACACACAAATACATGTATTTTCTCTTTTCCTGAATAGAATCAGCTACCAAAAATATGCACTTTATATCTTACATCCTTATCTTCATTCTTCCTCCAGTGTACTCATTACATTATTTTGCTTAAATGACTGCATTTAATTGTTAGAAATAAATCTTCTGCATTTGAACTATATGTTTTTAACAAGAAAGATCTGCTTAACAGCACAGCTCAAATGCTGCAGGAGAGGAAAGTTAAAATGAAGTGTAACGGTATGCTAGATAACTTACTAGCTTCAGCTAATTTTCTAATTTAGATTTCAGTCTTGCAGTGAAGTGTGAGTGCAGATATCTTTGTCAAAGAATCAGAACCTTGTTTGTTAGATTCAGAACCTTTTTGACCAGAAGTGATGCTCTGACTTGTAATAAAGCTGGTTTAGAATCTTTTGGCACAGGTATCTCTATGTTAAAACATGCAAGAAACAAGAGTTATGATTCTCTTTTGCTATGCCAGGCAAGTTGCCATGGCTGGTCTAGATACATAGAATTTTATCACAAAAGTTGACAGAGTTGTCATTTCTACCAGAAGCTTTCTTTATCTCATGGAACAAGCCAAAAGCCTCTGAACAGAATGGGAAAACTGACATAGAGTTCAGTGTGCTTTGAATGGGAGAATGGATGACATGTCAGCCTGCAGGCTCTTATTATTTCACTGCCTCTCAGTGTTCCACAATTTCTCTTGTCTTCCCTTCATTTGTTGAACTGACATCTGTGACAGAGATCAGGTGAGTCACTTTAACAGCTTTTCTATTGGCTATTAGGATATGAAATCTTTATTGTTTTAATTTGTCTCTCTGTAACCATGATGAGTCAGTGAAATGCAGTTTCTTAAACATAGGTGTCATTTTAGATGTCATAGGACAGTAGAGACATGGCACAGGAGAGCACAGGACTGGAAGATACGATACAGCAGCTTGAGACCAGGCAGGTAATAATAATTGTAATCATTGGAAGTGGTACTGAAAGTGATTTAGGCAGCTGAAGTCTTTTTGGGGTTTACTTCATTTACTTTGCTTTCTTTGTATTAATTTGGCTTTTATATATTGTTAGAAGTTAGTAAATTAAATGTGAATGCTGCTGCCACAATTAGTTTTTCTGATTTGAAACATCTTCTTAGTTTCACTGTCTGGTGTTACAATCTGATTATAAGAGATGCCTCTGCCCTGCCTAAGGTGCAAACGAGACCCTGTGCCAAAGTCAATAATCCCAGAGTCATTCTTCTGGAATGACCTTTCTGCAGTCCAGGTCCTGGGTATCCATGGGGCCATTCCAATCATTTGAGATAGCGTGTGTATAAGCACTTGTTTCCTTTCCCATATTTTGTCACAGTGGGAATTTTTTCTGGATGCTAACCAAACCTTTACCTCTGTTAGGTCTGGAATCAGCTTCTTCCTGCTGTGCCAACTGTGCTTATCTCAGGTTCCATTATCTTAAGGGGACAGTGTTTTGAGACAAGCAACTACTCTTTAAGTCCTTACATATGGGTTTGCCAAGGACGGCTTGTAACCCCACATGTCAATAACAGCCCAAAATATGTGTGAATTCTGGGACATACTGGAGCAGAGAGCCTGCAGATCTACTGAACTGGGGGAGTTCTGTTGTCTCTTGTTGTCTTTTGTACCTATGACCAGCACGGGTGCTTGTTCATTCCAGGCAAGTCAAATCTTGTAAAAATCTTGCCCAAACTTTGCAGGCAATGACATTTCCCCACCTACTGTACTGAAGTATTCACACTTCAAGGATTCATCACATTCTAGACCTGCACTTTGTTTTCTGCAGTGCAAATCTTGTGCTTCTCAGTCATTACTAACAAAGATTCCTCCCTGCCACTTTACAAGTGGCTCTTTTGTCTAGTTGCCTCAGTAAATTCTGTAAATGTAGCAAATACGGGTTTTTGAGGGTTTTTTTGGGTCTGAAGCATATTAAGCTGTCTGCTGGCTTTTAAGTATTTGAAAAACTTCTTGGAAATTAGAAATTTCAGCAATTGACCATCCTGACAGATGATAATATGGCTACATGGGATATTATGAAGGAAGTATTCTTATCTACAGGGAGGTAGATAAGCAGAAATGTAAGGCTTCAAAGGCACTGACGTGTTGGATGGCTGTTGACACATTAATGTGCACTGTAACTGCACAGTTACACCCAAACTGGAGATGGTTCAGAAGAACTCTTTCTACTGATTTTCTTCATGAGAGCAGTGTTCCTGTAGCAGTGTATCCTCAGCAGGCCCATTCCATGTGGTGGAAGCTTAAATACCTAACATAAATACTTGGTTCTGGTTTGGAGGGTTAGCCTGTAAATTAGATATTGGACTGCCAAAATCAAGGATTTGGTCTGGTTCTTTTTGTTCTTAGGCCTTTGAGCCTGCATTGTTGTACCTACAATGCATGAGGGATACTACAGTGGTTACTACTACTGCACTTGGCAGGACCCATTAGGGCTTTTTCCTACAGAGACCTAGTGACTAACATCACTTCAGTGCTTGTGTTGTGGTAGCTCTCAGGGATATGTTAGGGGATAACCACAAAACCAGCAGCATATCTCTCCTGAGAATCAGCTTATTGCTTTCCAGTGGGAATGGTGGAAGATCAGTGACTGGCTACTTCATCCTGCAAGCCTTCACTCACTCTAAATGAAATACATACAGCTTTGCTGTAAAATGTAAAAATGGTAAATGAAACAAAAGACAGGTACATACAATGAAGGCTTTAAAAAGATATATCCATAATTCCCCTTAAAAAAAAAATAAAGGCCAGCTGTAGAGAGGCATTTAAAGATTATTTTGTTTCCTGGACATGTATACAAAGAAATGGATGAGGATCTAGAATCCCAAATCAGGATTTGGGATTTCTCTCTTTAAGAACACAGCATGTGTTGAATATGGTACCCACAGCTGAAAGAGCATAGAACTGGCATGACATAGAGATAATCAGAAGGAAATTTTAAATATGTGTATAGTAGTAAAGTTGATTTTTTTAAAATTTGGTCATTCTGCAGAAAAAAAAAGATTATAGATAGTTCAGGTCATGCCAAAATGAGAACTGTGGCTCCACAGCTTTGCTTTTGGCACCCTAGAGGAGAGGGTAATGTTGCATGTCCTTGGTTTTAGCTTCAGGCATGCCTGTATATTCTAAAATCATCAGTTACTGGATAATATACAGACCTGGAAATAAACAGGATAAACAGACTTGCAAGTTGTAGCTCAAACCCAGAAGTTCCCCCTCACAAGTATGTTACAGGGTTAGAATAAGAGAGCTCAATTTCTTTGCAGATTATTTCAGGTCACCAGAGAAGAGTTAGGATGGGGAGTAGGAAGTGGTGCATTAGCATTTGAACATGCATTAATTACCAAGAAATGGCAAATATTGCACTGGCTCATCCCTACCTGCTTATTTTCAGACTGGGCATCATATTAAATTCTGCAGGACGAAGCAAACTCGGTCAACCTTTAGGAGAATACAGCATTTCATTAATTTCTCTTGATGCATAAAGCTTTATTTTGATGCAAGAGCATGGCTTGCTCTCAACAGTCAGATAAGCAAATATTTTTTGTGACTAACAGAACGGTAAGTTATGAACAGAAAGGTAAGTTTATGAACAGAACAAAGCTATACAATCCAGCACTGCATTTTCCCACAGTAGACATTACACCCAATGTGGCTGCAACACATTTGTTATGACCAGTTTCAGGAAATACTGGAAGATCTTTCTTAAGGCTTGATGTATTTCAAGCAGAGGTTTAAGAGTGATTAGTCTGATATCCTCCTGTTGAGTAGTCTGTGAATAGATTTAACAGAATTAAAGATTAAAGAATCAATTTGGACATCATTAATTTTTGAGTGCAACTCAACCTGTAAAGTGTCAAAACTCCTTGTCACCCTAGGAAAGAATCTCATGTATTCACAGACTTGCAACTTAACCTGGATGTGTGCATTCTTCCCCCACCCCCTTCAGTTTCTTTGCAGATTCTTTCAGGTCTTTGCAACCCAGAACAATTCCCACCCATGGGTCCAATACAGGAATTTTTATTTCCTCCTGAACTAATGGTAGGCCTTACTGACATTTGTTATCTCAAGCATAACTTGAGTTCCTGCAGACATTGAAAATCTGATGTTTTTGTGAAACTGAAAGATCTGTCCTCAGATAAATAGAAGATGCTAGTTTTAGTCACACATAATGAGACATTTCAATGAAAATAATCTACATGTTGACATTACTACAAATACCTCACTTTTTTCAAAAAAGAAATGGTTTGCCTCTGCAAAACCAAGTTTTCCCATAAGAGCTCCTTTCATTTTGGACCAGTTAGCTTCTTTTTTGTGGAATGTAGTATTTTCTTTGAAAGATCCCAAATGAACTTCTCCATCTCTTCTGTCTTGTATTCTCTGTTGGATGGCTCCTTCCAGCTGGGACATAGACCCTGACAGCCTGAGACTGGACTTACGTGCAGGTCCACAGGAAAGGCAAAGGACTTGAAGAGGAAAGAAGAGGGTTAATTGCAGTAGTTATTGGAAATTCACAGTAGGACAGATGAAAACTTGAAAGGAGGTGGAGGAGGAGGAAAGGCCCATGATCTGCAGACAGAGGCAAGAGATCTGTGAAAATGGTAATGCAGGATTTACCCAGACCAGACTGAGTAGAATCCAAGCAGTCAGGTTCAGACTCTTTTTAATCCTCACTCATGTTTCAGTAGCTTCTTGCGAAATTCTTTCTTGCACTCCTTTTGCAAATATTCCTGAGCAGTTCTTGCTGCTATTACACAACCACCTCACAAGCACAAAAGTTCATTTGAGTTCTGAAAATACATAGCACAGTTCTTTGGTTTGTCATGATATCACAGAGAGCTATTTGCTGCAAGGCAGCTGGCTTTGTAAGCATTTGTCAGAGAGTGCAACTTTCTTATTTAATGATTGCCTTTCAGTGCAGAACATTCATAGTAAGGCATAAAATTGAAACCATGAAAGGGGAAGTAAATCTGCCTTTCTGCTACTTGCCCTGCCTTTGAGAGACTCATGCTTTAGAATGCAAGTATTAAATTAATGTTTTACAAATCTTATACTTGGATTAAAGATCTTGGCTAAACTGCTGCTGGTTGATAAAGCTGGTCAGACAGAAAGAAGATGCCACCATCTGCTCTGCATGTTCAGACTGAGCTGCCAGGAGGAGTGTGCTGCTTCTCCAGCCTACACAAGGTGTCTATACCAGGAAGATTATGATCGGTTCCACAGACATGTAGGGGGTTTTTTTGTTTTTCAGTATATCATTTACCTAGAAGGGAAATCCAGAGTTACAACAGATCTTTGACTTGTCCACTGGTGTTCTAATTGCATTTTCTGCAAAGATAGGTGTTTCTCAGAGATTGCTTTTGCATATTTTGAAACCATGATTCCACATGGCACTTGTCAAATACGAAAAGAACATAAATTATATCCTCGGGGGAAAAAAGGCTATATATATAGTCTGGTAAGAAACAAGGTGGCAGAAAAATGCTTCAATTAAACGAAAATGTAAATACTGATCAGCCATCCCAAGGAGGCAGTACTTCTGGGAAGACAAATTTTAAAAACATTTATATATTGTAGAAACTAGTCTGGGTCTAGTATGGTAGATACATGACTCAGCAAATGGGGATGTAGCAATCCTCCCTTAGAGAGCACACTTCTTGCATTCTGTCACACATGCAGTGAGATTTTAGCATCCTGATTTCCCCTAAAGTCCAATAACATTGCTTTACTGTTTACATTATACACAAGGGAAATCTTTCAGAATCATCAGAGTAGGAAAAAGAAACATAATACTAATCTTCTGCTACTTATTTAGTGTGTCTCATACCAAGTCATTTAGTTCATTCTTATTTCAGTTTCCTGAGCAATAATATGATTATGATATAAGCTCAGCACTGTTTAGCACCACAGGAACCTCAGATGAAAAGCTTCATTAATGTCTCACTGCCTATCACGACAGTGTCCTACTGAGCAATATGGTGGTTCATGCTGGCAGTAGTCAAATTTACCAAAACTTTGTCGTTTCCGTCACAGAGAATGGCTCAAGAGCAACAAAGAACTGTGATTTTCCACAGGAAGAGAACAACATGGATTTCTCCCCCTAACCTGAAGAAGCTGAGGGAATGGCCATGGCTTTGAGGGGGGAAAAAGTAAAGCTGGTTTCTGTCAACAGAGATGATACAAGAAAGGACTTCTGAAGAGAACAGTAGATGAAATCACATTAGAAAGTACAAAGGTAGAACTTCAGTTAAGATTGAACAAAAAAAAAAGTACGATTTATAACAGGTCTTTTAATGGAATAAAATGGGGTTATAGGACAGATCCCTGTTACATGTAAGAAGGGCAAGCTTATAAATAACCTCATTGTTTAAGTCTTTAGGAAGACACACTGTAAGCAGGGGATCATCCTGGGACTCAAACCCAGTCTCACCAGTTGGCACATCTGTCCTTTGGCATCAGAAGGTAAGCTTTGGCCCCTGCTAAATATCTTTGAGATGGGCAGAACACTGCAACAGAGAATATGTCTGTGGGTAACAGTTTTCAAATCAAATACTACTATGCATCTCCTAGATGAGTTAGAATGGTACATTCAGGAGAATGGAGAACATTATCCTGGTATTTGCTTGTTATTTTAACTCGCAAAATGTATTTGCGAATAGGAAACATTGTCCTGTTTGACAAGGCAAAAGGAAATGGCGTTTTGCCATCTCAGGAAAGTGAGGTGGGTGTGCCTGGCAGGTAGGAAGGCCTCCTGTCTGCCCTCTGTTTATGTCACTCCATCTATCAGGTTAGCTTTGTCTTGTAACTCCACCACTGTTTGCTTTTCTTGCTTTTGACTGTCACTTTTTAAGAAAAACTTTGGTTCATTCTCTAGGGCCACGCACCAAGATACTTCTCTTGAAGTCCCTGGTACTTTTGTGGATGTACGTGTGTGTGTGTATATACATGTGCATTATGTTTAAATAACACTCCCAGGAATCAAGCCAAAGCAAGTCCCATCCTTGCAGCACAGAACCTGTGAGAAGTTTGGAAAATCTTGGGAACAATTTCTGCAGTCTTTGAACTAAATGTGTACAGGGCTGATTCTCCTTATTGCAGTGCTTGATAGTTACTTAAAACTTACTGTAATTCAGTTATTTCAATGGGTCTGAAGTGCTTTTGAGTAGAAATAGGATAGTTGTATTTAAACCAAAATGACTGATTTTCTGACTATTAGCATTTTAAGACATGTATTTTCTAGAAAATATAAAATACTCAGTATTTTATACGTGATGAAGAACTATGGCATTCATACAGGGAAATCTATATAGATTTGCTTTTCTGCTCAAAGGCTAGATCCTGCTAAGTCCATATTGGCCTTAATGTATTATTTTGCACAGATCCAACAAAATTTGAATCTGCAATGCAGAAATGTTTCCTTCTTGCTTCACATTCAATAACAAACTAGTTTTCTCCAACAGATGGTAAGAGATTCTTTTAAATGATCAGTTCCTTGCTGGCTGTGAGCATGCTGACAGAAATGCCAAGGAGTTCACTGTTTCTGTTCTCATCCCATACTCTGTAAAGATAAGACTCCGATGCTTCAGAAGTTTCATTCAGGTTCCTGTGTAGTTATTAGGAATATTTCCATTATTTCCAGTAGGCGTTGAAACATGCAGTCTACTCCTGCTTGGAAGTAGCTAAGAAAATTCTGGCATCCTTCCATCATGTCTCCCCAGCTAGACATCTTCTACTTCTTTGGGCCTCTTGCTGTTTTTTCCTCGCTCTTAAATGTGTGCTTGTGCCCCTTTCAGACACAAATTTAGGCTGCCTGGATATTTGGTATATATGGAAAATGCCATATTGTCACACAGTCTTCAGCAGTAAGCTCATTTCTGGCCTCTTCTCACTAATTAGCGATTTGCAATGAATAATCCCTGAGCTGTGGTTGTAACTACTCAAAAAATAAGGTCCTAACCCCTGTGACCAAAGGTGGCAGCGTGTGGCATTGCGGGGTAGGGGCAGAGGAAATGTGTTCTTGTTCCTGTGCTCTTAGGTATCCCTCTAGTGGATACAAGGAGAAGAACGGGGTGGGTAGAGGGAGACCCAGCCACAAACCGATGTGTTGAGATTGAAGTCAGTGAAGGAGTGAGCACAGGAGTCTCTGCCAGCCTTGACACCAGGGGGTCAGTCCCCAGGGCAACTGCCCAGTGCAGTGCAGCTCACTAAACACACATGGCCTCGTGCTGGATGAGTGCTTCTGCCCCTAAGAAGCTGGCTGGCCATGGCAGGTTTCCCATGGAAAACAAAAAGCTTCCCATGAGCTGAAAGCCTGCAGAACCTGTGTTGGCAGCAGTAAAGGTGCTTTTGCTGCCCCAAAGGATTGAGCCATAGTAGTGATTTGTGAAACAAACAGCCTGGAAGAGAAAATTCAGGAGAAACATGTTAGTTCCTTACACAAATTAAAAGAAAAAAGAAACCCCAACCTGCTTTGTCCAATGACAAGTTGTGCCACAGAGCCAAAGCTATCACAGAGGGTATTTCAGAGTCTTGCCTTTCAAAGAGAGATGGTTGAATCCAAGAATAGTGGAGGTGGGGACAACAAAATGAGCAAAATACAGTAATACTGCTGGCAATGAAAAGGTCACTTAGAAGAGCAGGAAGATTATCTATCAGCTGTCACATGAATAACGTGTGAGTTACAGCAGTCTCAAAATGGGAAATTAACACCACTTTTTGGGGAGGCTGCTTCTGCCACTCACTTTCATGCTGAATTGCCTTCTTGATTAACTGTGCTGACACAATGAAAAGGCACATGGATCTTTTTTCTTTTATTTGCAAGACTTGTCAACAGAAAGTGCAGACGAAAACCTGGCTGTCAGTTCTCTCTCTTGTTCCTGTCAGCTGCTGGCTCTTTGTTTCGGGTAGTTTGATGTGAACCATTGCTTCAGTAAAGCAATGTAAATCCTGCTGAGAGGATTTTCCATCTCTGTCAAGACATATTGTTCAACATGTAATCCTGATTTTTACATTTGTCATGAGAGTATTACATACTAAAGATCTAATCTGCTAACCCCTACTTTAAAGGTTCTGTGGCTGTCTGAATCTGAAGTTTCTTTCTGGGGCTATAGAAAGAGCACTTTATAGACTTTCTTCAACAGACTTACTGGTGCCTCATGGAGAGAAATATTGTTGTTATATTTTCTTTTAAGATATGTGACTTTGACCCCAGAACAAAATATTTCTGACAGTAGAAATCCCAGCTGCTTCTAGTGCCTCTCTCTGTAAATGCCATTAATGTAGCATAAAAATTGCTACATTAATTACTCATAATTTTGAGTTTTTAAACTCAAAATTTAAAGTTTTTGAGTGTAAAATCTTCACAAAGTCAGGGTCCTTACTCAGTGGGACCTCCATGTCCTGGAGAAGAAACCACTATTTTCTAAGTTGAAATTAACTAAAAGAACATACTGGCTATATATATATATATATATAAATATATATATCTTATGTATGTATGTATGTATGTATGTGCCAGGACCAGAGTGCTTTTCTAGCACTCTGAAATCATCAAACTGCTGATGAAGGTAAAATTTTGGCATGTTTTCTTACATGTAGATAACCTCAAATAATGAGGTTACCTGCTTAGTATAACTGTCTAGGATTAGCTTAGTACTTAAAGAAAATGAAAAGTTTAACTGAAAGTTTGGGCAATGGTAACACCTAGAATACAAGAAATAATATATTTTGATCAATTTCTGACATTGATGGAATTTTTCCTTTTTTTTTCCCATTAGGATGACTTTATTTCAGTGTTCAGACAGGCTGAAAGACAGGAAAATGCTCTGTCCATAGTGGATTGTGGAATGCTAGTCCTCTTCCATCCAGGCACAGACACCATTGTAGATCTGAGTATTTTATTTGGAGGCATTGGCTCAACCACACTCTGTGCAAGAAAGTCCTATAAGACTTCCTTGTAGGAAGATGCTGGATATTTTAATGTATGTTACCAAAATGTAGGAGTCACATGAAGCATGGGATTTGCTTGACTGTGCCAGTAGAGATCCCATCAACAGTCTCTCACAATCTGTATTTAATCTGGCCTTTCTAACAACAGATTATTTCTTGATATAACTTTTACTGATTAATTTATATTTCTGACATACTTCTCAGTATCTTTAGCTTCCTACTACTTATAAAGAAATGTGTGTTCATTTTAGTCTAGTGTTTATTTTTACCAAGCAATGGAAAGATCAGATGCTGAATGAAGGCTGTAGACTGGTGATGGAGGAAATTTTTCTCCCTCCACCAGGTCGGGGTAGAAAAGTAGAATATAGAAGAACTCTGCTTGTCAGCTTTCTTTCAGATTCTATCTGGAACTGTTAGAATGAGTATTTTGCCCTTCTAACTTCTCATTCTTAACCTCTACTAATTTTAACATGAAGCTGCTGAAATATTTGACCCTGTGGGCAATCTTTTATATTTCTTTAGATTTCCTGGTATTTCAGGGTGCAGATGCACTCCTTACCCTCAAGGTGTTGTGCAGATCAGGCTGTTCTGACACAGCCTGCAGAGATGCAGGAGCTCAGCAGAATGTAGTTAAACTGTCCAGTGGGCCTCAGGATAAATAAATGAAATAACCTACTGCAGCATCTCTGTGATGGTTCAAGCCTGAAAGATCTATTTGCAAAGCTACAGTATGAAAAGGAGAGGTGATTATCATGTGAAAAAGTTTGTTTGTTGGAAGACTTCAATTTAAAAATTTCAAATTTCATCTTGAATTTTCACTCTTTTTTTTGTTGTTGTTTTGTTGCAAAATTTTAAAACTTTTAAATCAAATTTATGCTGCTTCTTAGCAGTTTGCCACTAAAAACTATCAGCATCAGCCAAGAATTTGGTTTTTGTCCTGTAAGAGATTAAAAATATATGTTTTACAGCATACTCTTTACTCAGCAAAAGCCCAGCCAAAACATAAATGTTGGGAAATGTTCATGGTCCCTAATGGGACCCATGGTCTGTTTTAAGTCAATGTGAACTATCAGCACAAACAACAAAGAGCACCAAAGATGTATTTTAATTAAGTAGATCTGAAATGCTTTCAATTACAAGCTGACTTTGAAATAATAGGAATGGATTGATGATGAGAATTTAAATAGCAAAAAAGTGGATGAAAACATTTTTCAGCTAATCAACACTGGCCAAAATGGTAATTTACCTGTCTCTTTAGCAAAATGGGCAAGAAGGAATTTGAATGATTCCTGACTGTATTCCTGACTTCAGATAAGTTTTCTCTGAAATAAACAGTATGAAATATGATTGTTTGAAGCAGTGGTGATGTTGAAGTCTGCAAAGGTATAGCTTGCTTCACTTTTTTGGGCTTGTCCACCTCAATTCTGTCAATCTTCTCCATATAGGTTCTGACTGCTAATATTTTTTTTCTGCTCTTTTTTAATATTTCCAACTGTTCCCAGTCAAATGTCATGTCACCCTTTAGCGGCTTCAGTTCTGATTCCTGTTAGTCCTGTGTGAACACGTTTCAGGAAATGTGTTTCAGGAATAACCACCAGGCCAATATTGTCACACTCAAGGATAGGATAAAGTTGAAGGTAAAGCAGAGCATTTGCATTTATACACTTTTATGCTGTGGTGACAGATTTCCCTCTCTTTAATAAAAATGTTAAAAAAGTGTGTAGAAATGGGTAGAAAAAGTGTTACTGACTGAAAGAGGTTAAAAAAGGAAGAGGAATAGGAAAGTTGCATTTTCCCTCATAGAGTGATTCAGAAGAAGACATAATCCTGCTATAGCAAAAGAGGTGTAACCTCCTAAATAAGGAAAAACCATGAGATGTTAAATTGATACTGATTGAATAATTTTCTCCTAATAAACACAGGTCTATAAATAAAGGAGGTATAAGCCTGAGAGTCAAAGAAACAAAAAGTAAATGAAAGTATTTTTCTTCTGTGACAAAACTCTTTCTCTGCCTTGTACACACACACATAGTCAAATATAAATTCCCTTGCAGTTCATTTGAAACCCAGTTTATTTTTCTGATAATTATTTACGTAACAGGTGAATTGCACATGGGAGGGCAGGAACATTTTTATATGGAAACAAATAAGGTGCTTGTTATTGCAAGAGTGGAAGATAAATGGCTGTGTATGTGTCAACTCAGAATGCACCAGATGTACAGGTAAAACAAAGTATTAATGGTGGGTTCAATGCACATATGGGCCATTCACTTAAGGGTTGGACTTGATGATCCTTGTGGGTCCCTTCCAACTCACAATACTCTGTGATTCTGCCATACTTGTTTCTTATCTTTCTAAATAACCTTAAAGCTGAACTGCATGACCAGGAGTCGCTTTCAGCTTTCTCTGCTTCTCTTGAAACCCCCTAATGGTGTTCCCAATTCAGATAAATTTATCTGAATCCTTTAATGAAAATTAGTGGCCTGACTGCAGCTGAAGCAGAATGGAACAGCAGGTCTTGTGCTGTTGGTGTTATACAAGGCAGTACAGACACAAATGAGTAGTGTTACTATGGGATGAACAAAGGGTATCTTGGATAGATAATATGACTGTAATCTTCTTGTTGAGAAAAGACTAATTCTGTCTTACATATGTTGGTCAAATCCTCCTAAAATTAGTGACAATCATTACAATCCTTTTATTGCAGTGAGTGTCTTCTCCCTGAGAAAGTGTATTTCTGACAAGTTGCTTTGCTTGTATGAGTAGTGACACTGATGATGATAGGGTCAGAATTGTGTGTGTAAATAATGATAAGTTAATATGGAAATAATAACATATTAATGGTATGAAGTTTCAGCGGGAAAAAACAGGTCCTAGTTAACATTAGAGTTGGATTGTAGGCCTGTAACAAACAACAGTTTCACAGAATATGTTAATTTCTACATGTTTAGTATTAGCTTTTGCAGTTCATCACTGGCTTGCATTTTTTAAGCTTTTCTTTTTGTCAGCCTGACAAGTTAAACCCCTATTTACATCTTTGGAAGCACTGTCAGAGGAGGTATTTTCAAAATGCAGTGTCAGTATTTTAGTGGCACTGACTGTGTGCTGTAAACAATCCCTCAGTTCCATTTGGCTTGCTGTTTTAGTGCCTGCTTTATCTCCAGCTGCAGATGCAACATGCAGTTCTATATAGGGATTATCATATCTGGCATCAGATAATCAAACTAGTTTACAGGGCTGTTTTTACATTTCCACTATTCTTTTAAAGATTGTGCTTTCATTAGCATTTTTTAGTGGTTTGGATTTTTGTTTGTTTGTTTGTTCCTATAGCAACTCTATTTTTCTGCCCTGGAGTCTTAAACCTGATAACTTTTAATATGTAGTTAGTCATAGAAGATGGGCAATTTTAATATGTGTCTTGATAGGTAAAATTCTGGATGTTCATTTTTGCAGGAGTTGGTGGCTTCAGCTTTAAACCTCCAGTCCAAAAAAATTATGTGAGCCATGTGATACATGTTGGTGGAGCATTTGAGGGGAAGGTACTAAACCATCACTCTTTGTTTTAATTGCAGCAGTGACAGCCAACAAGTAAGTTGATTTAACTACATCAAAGGAGTGATTTAACTAAAATTAATTAAAGATTACAAGACTAAATGAAAAAGGAACTTCAGTCCTGAACCCTTCTTGGGGGGGTTATCCTGATGACATCATCATTTTTATCTCTTTGGCAATAAATCTTGAAAATTCTCTGGCCTCTTGGCAATGGTATTCACTTACTGCCTGAAAGCCAGAACAAAGCCATGGAGGCAGTTTCCCTCTGGTCTGATCTGTATAAATCCCAACAATTCAGGCCTCTCTGAGGCATGGTGGCATGAATTTCACTCCAGGTATTCAGTGAAAATTGTTTTTATCCTAATACATAGGTATGCTTACATCAGCCCTTTGTGCCACAGCTCTCCTGTACTTTGACTTCCTTGCCTTTCCCTGTCCTGTCCATTCTTCAGGGAATTTACATCTCCCTGTTGAGAAGCTAAAGAGAAAACTACTGAAAAGCTCATTTTCTCTATTTTGTTACTGTTAGCAAGGAGGAAAAAAAAAAACAAACCACCAACAACAAGAACTTGCTGAATCAGCCTAACCTCAGACATGGTAGGTTAATAAGAAACTAAAACACAGAATGGGCTGATTTATTGGCACCACTAGGAGTTTGGCTATGTACATGTAATGTCATTTGCAATCTGCATCAAGAGGCTGTAACAAAAGGGGATTTTTCTAATGTTCCTTTTAGGAGCGGGTGTCCACTCCATTTTGTCCTGAAAAGAAATATTGATGTGTTAATCACTGGTGGACAGCACCCTGCCTTTGGAAAATAAAAACTGAGTGACACAAGAAGGTATTTTGCCAGTTATTGGGTAATAGTTTCTTCTGAGGCAAATCAGCATAATTTCACTGACTGTCAAGACACAGCAGGAAATCAAAGTTCTCCTCTTCTGAAATCCTAACCCAGCACCAAGTTTCCCCAGTCCTAAGAGTACCCTGATGAATTCCATTAATCAAAGCAAAAGCTATCATCCTAGACCCCATGCAATATCCAGAAAAAGCAGAACCATCCATCCCTGTTTTTTCTTTGGAATACTGCTAACATCCTAACTGGCCTATCCCATCTGTAGATGATAAATATGTAACTCAGAATTTAATATGAGCCACTTCTCAGACATAAAGCCAGCTCTGCAAGACCCAACTTGTAGTAAACTCTTACTTTTAACTTCTCAATCCTCATATTAAAAAAAAAAAATTGGTAAACAGTGCCAGCACTGAAATCAGCTTGGTAAGTGGTGGTGGGAGGTGTATGAATTGAGCACCCTAAAACCCTCTGGGCCAGCGTTTATGGTTCAATATGGTTTGGATGAAGAAGACCTGAGGAGTTGGCTTTTCTGTGGACTCTTGCATGAGTGGTAGAGTTTCTGGGAGAGATTGCTTATATTTTTAATTTTGCTGAAGATACTGCTCACAAAGATACTGTTCAACTCTGTTTATGACTAGAATAGGTTTAGAACTGGTTTGGGAAAAGAAGGAAAATTTCATTTTTGGTTAAATCTTGTATTAACCATAAGATAAGGAATGGGATTGTGATTGACATATGTCAGTAGCATTTGTATTTCATAGTCTTCTTGGTATCCATTACCTGACTATTAGCCTGACTGTTAGGAAGTGCAATACAGTACCAGCTCTGGCTGGTTTTCACATGCCGTATCTTCTCTCTCACACAGATGGAACACGTGACCCACAACTAGTGGACTATGCCCTTTTATTCAAATTTCTTCCAGAGTCACTGAAGTTATTTGGATAACCTCTGGTGTGCTTTGCCTCTGCTTTCTTCAAAATGAGGATGGCAAGAAAATGCACCCTCGCCCTTGCGTTCTCTGTGTCTTTCCAGAGTAATGCCTTCAATCTGCTCTTCCCATGTCTTGCACTTCCCTCACTCCAAGGGCTGGCAGGACAGAGCAGTAGCCTGCTGGAGAGTACTGATTTCTGTAGAATGAGGCAGGAGCCAACTTCCCTCCCCATATCAGTCCCAGCCAACAATGATTACACAAGTGTTTCTGCAGAAAGCAGGGCAAGATGGCAGTGATGACATTGTTTCCTCACAATAGTCACTTCACAGGTTTTCCATTGCACTCATCCTTTGGCATTGTAAAAGCAGATACATCTGGAGTTGCTTAATACCTTGCCCTGGGCCCAAATTTCTGTTTATAAGTTAAACAGGAAAAAAAGAGAATAAAACAATTGAAGTGGTAAAGCACATGAGCAATTATGAAATAAAGAGCAAGATTTTAGCACTCATTCTCCCATCAATGCGCATCCAGTCAGAAAAGAAACTAAAACAACACTTTGGGAGACTGGAAAATACGAAACATCTAATGAAACTATGTCAAGATCCATTAATTAAAGCTTTCAATTTAAGAAGCCACATGGGCTTGAGTTTGAACAAATCTATTGTGCTGAAAATTTCTCTATGAAAAGGGACACAAATTACATCAGACAGACCTGCAGGCCCCTCTCTTCCAATAGCAGCCAGCTAGAGACCCCTACTTCAACCTGCCTAAGGTTGTGGCTGGGAATTCTGCATCCATCCACTTCTCCTTCCTTCTGTGCAGGATATCCAGCAGTCAGAGTGTTTCTCAGTGATAGAACTTCTCATATTCAAAGTCATAACCAAGGTCAAAAACCTTTGTGGGCTGCCATGCAAAAGCTTGTTAACAACTTAGAATTTAAATAAAGATGAATTTGTTATCCAGTCACTAGGAGATGATGTACTATCTCCAGGAATGCACTAAGAACTGTTGGCTTTCTTTGCAAACATCATGACCCCCATGATTCAATGCACTCTCATTAAACTGTATTGCATAGTGGAACCTTGTATGTCAGTTCCTGTAATCTGAGCCTTTCAGGCTGAGAGCTCACCTGTGCTATGGGGATATGAGCTTAATTACCTGTTCAATTACCAGAAAGCCACTGTTCACTGGAGGTAAGTTGGTTGATTTCCCAACCTTTTATAACTTGAGAAAATTGAGATATGTGTGTGCAATGACATTTGTGCAGCTGATAAGGAACATGCATTCTTGAGATGCAGTAAGTTTTTTTCCCCTTAGCAAAATGATTTTTATATTTTATTTTGGTTTCCTAAAGACAAACCAGGAAGCTGTAAGCCATGGGCCATTGGTATAGTTTAGTACTGCTTTCCTAAGGATCAGACAAGCAGATGACTCCTTCAGCCACTTACTGACTGCAAGCATTCCTGCAAGAAAGTCTCAGAACTGTCATACTTAAACACTCATATATATACAACACCATCTTGGCAGAACAAGATATAAGCACCAGTTCTATTGTCCTGCCAAGTAAAACTCCTGTCATTAATGTGTTTCATGCTAAACTGGAACAGTTCTGGAGTCACCTCAAGAACTTGAAAGAATTTGCATGCAATTTTGAAAATATCTGCAATGAAGAGCAGATCACAAATACTACCATTTTGTCACTTCTACATCCAGTTTGAGAGTCACAACTGTTATCTTTGATTTTTTTCTGTTCTTCCAGCATATGAAAATCCCAAGGATCAGAATGAGACACTGTACAAATTAACGATGGGCAATGTATCAATATTTCAGTAAAACAGAGATTCTAAAAGCACATACTGCCAAGTATTTCTAGGCACTGAGGTAACACTGATATATCGTTACTGCAGCCCAGTGTTTTGTTCCATTTATACACCTCATAACTGGTCATTTCAAGAGCTTTAGTCACAGCAGCATTGCACTTAAATCTGGTGGAAATTTGCAGCTGCATACAATCTGGAAGGAAGCTTGTGTTCTCTATGTTGGTTTGGTGGTTTGGCCTTTTGGGGATAGAAGAACTGAGCTGCAATTGCATCTCCTGTCCTACACCAGCAGAGAGTATTCCCCATGTTGTCTCCAGCTCTGGGCTTCTGTGTGAGTTTGACAGCCCATCTTTTTTACATAGTACTTAAAGGGCCTCCACTAAGGCAGTGGGTGCGTTTATGCTGTCTGCTAACAGACTGCCCTTCAGCCTGCTGAGGTGATTGCTAGTGAAAGAACCCGTGTTGAAACGGCAGTGAGAAGGCCTGTGCTTCTGGAGCCCAGGGACTTTGTTGTGTCAAGGGGGCACAGCTTGTCACTGATAGTCCTGTCTTGCACACAATACAGTACGCCAAGTGCTTGTACGGTGCTGTTACACCAGGATCTGAAAGAAGAAAATATTACAACTGCAAGGCAAATCTAGGGTCAAGCAGCACAGCAGGTCCCGGTGCTGCCACCCGCACGTATCACCCGCGCTCCGTGGGCCGCAGGTGAGGCCGGGGGGAGGTGTCCCTGCGGGCCCGGGCTGGCTCCGCCGCAGGGCCGGGGAGCACCAGGCGCTGGGTCCCGGGCGCGGGGTGGGGCTGGCCCGGGAAGCTCGGCGAG
>WBNO01021829.1:79473-100382 GCA_013400575.1 Peucedramus taeniatus
GGGGGCCGGCGCCGCCCGCAGCCGCCCAGCGCCGCGGGAGCTGGAGGGAGGAGCGGCGCCCCGGGGGCGAGCTCGCAGCGACCTCACGGCTCTCTCTGCTTCCTTGCAGGGTGTCTTTTATGAATAATCAAAAGCCGCAGAAGCCGACACTATCGGGCCAGCGTTTTAAAACAAGAAAAAGAGGTGAGTTACCGCACCGTGTCCGCTGCCAGGACCGGCTGCCAGCGCTGTTTGTACAGTAAAAGGTCGGTTTCTGTCAATAAAGAAACCAGTGCCTTCATGCGTTCACCATAAATTTTTTACATGAAACCATGCTAAGTGCAGAGTCTTAAAGATGACTGAAATTCTCTCTGTGCTAATAAAAAATATATGGCAGTCAGAATTGTCGCTGAATTTACTGTGATAACCATTGCCTAAAAGATGTTCATTGTAGAACTGTCCTGAGTGTGTTTAGCCGGCAAGCAGAAGGATCTCGTATCCCTAAATTATAGGGGAACTCAAGCACAGGCTTGTTGCAGGTTAATGCATGCATCTAATTAGTTAGAATTTCAGTCTTAGCCACTGGATAAAAGTTATATTGTCCTCTTCTAAATTTTTAAAATTTGACAGAAAAAACCCACAACAAAATCCCACAAATCCACCCACCCACCTATCCCCCAGTCAACATCCAAAAAACCCCAACGTATGGGATATGCAAAGGCCTGTCTGTCTACATACACAGTTACTTCCATAAGAAGAGTTAGTGACGGAAGAGGTGTGATGAGTAACTTAGTATTTTGGTGGAGCTTTTTTCCAGCCTGAAGAGGAAGTGGTGTTTCTGTTCAGTACAGTTTTACTTGTATACCAGCAGTGTTCCAGCTCTTAACAGGCAGCTTTAGGCATGCTGTACATGCAGAAGCACACTTGGATTTATAAAACCTGTTTGAATGTCAAAGCACCTCAAAAATCTCTTTAATATTAGAGTTGGCTGTGGTCTGTCCAGCAGATGAAATGCCAGCAGCCAGGGGTTTAGTCTCTTTCTAAGCATCTAACCATAGTTTGGCTGTGAAGCAACTCTTCCGGAACAGTGAGCTCCATGGTTATGAAATTAACTGATCCAGTATTTCCAAACTGGCACCCAGCTCTTACCAGTGTGTTGATACTTACCAGTGCATTGACACTGGGCACCAGTATGCCCTACTAGGCTGCCAACAGAATTGGCTAAGCTGTTGTAGACAGCATTCAAAATAAGACCTCCAGTTGAGTTCTCTTATCTTTGGAAGCTTTTAATCTCATGATTTCCATCATCTAAGGACAAATTGAGATGAGGAACAGTTGAAGACCTCTTTAAGACTTTCTGTTAGTTACATGGGTGGATTTGTTGCATGTTGACTATGCCCTGCCCGTAGTAAAAACAAGGCAATGATCAGCTAATGTATCAGATATGAAGATTTATCAGGAGTGTTCTGCGTAACAACAGTAAAGGATGCTAAATAGATCTGTAATTAAGGCCATTAAGTTAGCTCATATGTCTGCATTTCCCCCAAGCACTTGAGGAAGAGTTATTGCCTCAAATTCACTTAGCTGCAGGTTAAGATGAGGGATGGTCTTCATAGCCAAAAAGCGAATTTCCAGGTGACTCAGACGCGATAATGGTATGCAGTTTGTCAGAAGATTTCATCTGAAATAGAGGCCCAAAAAGCTGAGATAAAACAGGAGTAATGGAGTCAAATGTACAGAATTCTAGGGGCATATATTAAAAATTGCCTTCTGGCATGAGCTAAGTCTCTGGTTTTGGAGGGAAAGAGTGATCTAACATGAGAATAGGAGTATAAGAATCAATCTGAGCAGTCAGGTAAGCTTTATTAGAGCCAATTAATGATCATCACAAAGAACTCTTAATGGAAACCTTATTTCAACATTTTTGCTTTACAGATGAAAAAGAGAGGTTTGACCCTACTCAGTTCCAGGACTGTATTATTCAAGGTTTAACTGAAACTGGCACTGACTTGGAGGCAGTAGCAAAGTTTCTTGATGCTTCTGGTGCAAAACTTGATTATCGCCGCTATGCAGAAACACTTTTTGACATCCTGGTGGCTGGTGGAATGCTGGGTAAGTCCCTGTGATGTGGCTGCTGTCAGCTTCTTTCACTCTGCAAAAGCTGTTTCCTTTCAGTGTAAAATCTCTGCTAAAGAGCCCATTGAGTGTGTGGAACAGGGTTTAAGTTAGTCTGTGGTAAACCACCTGATCATCTTGGTGCCTTAGCAGTTACTGTAGAAATACTCTCTATAACCTGCCTCAGGTTTACTTGGGTCTGTTTTGCATTCCTTGAAGTGTAGATGGTACAAACTCTGCTTAGAAGAACTTATTTGGGTGTGGTGGGTGTGGTTGGTTTTGTTTGTTTAGCTAGTTTTTGTTGGTTAGGTTTTTTGATTTTTTTTTTTTTTACCAGGAGTAGATCTTGACTCTGGTCAAAATCACTTCTAATGATGAGAGATGGATGAATGCTTGTTTAGGTGCATGGTCTGTGGTAACAAGACCAGTAGTTGCCCTGAAAGATTCTGATGTGATCCTATGATTTATTCATCCTGCCCTGTTATTTTGGAAAGGAAACTTGTTTACAGAAGAATCTGAAGTGCTTAGTCTTGGACATGCTATTACAAATGGTTTGTTGTTGACAATAGTGAGGTCATGGGCTCTAGCAGACATCAGGGAGTGAGAAATGAGAGGGTGGTCGAGTCGGCAGAAAACACAGGGACTGAGGAAGTGAAATGTGATGATGAAAAGTCTTGCAGACTCAGGTACACACCCTCTGTACAAAGAGAACAGATGCTCACCAGCCAGGTGCGCACATAATGTAATTGTTACAGTATTTGGGTTTCCATTCAAGAGTCTTAACCAGTGCATCCTCCTGTGTTAGGAAGTGTTCCTTCTAGGAATGAGGTTGATGGGGAAGGGAAGAAGGCATTGCTGTGTTAATGGTGATATGGGGTGCTTTACTCAGCTCTCTCTCTGTAACAGGTAGCTAAGAAGACCAGCTTTGATCTTCAGTCAGAGGAGGCCAGAATGAAATCTGATATCCTGTTGCTTTACCAGTTTTTAATACTATTACCAAAAATATTCATCTCTGGTTTTAAAGTCATGTTTCTGATTAATTCATAACAAAGAATCTCCATTGTATGTAGAATGGCATATAAATTGATGAAGAGGTGTTCTGGCACTGAAGCTGGTGACCTGAATGCGCCTTCATTAATGAAGCCTAAATAAAGTTTCAAGCTCATCTCTGCAGCACTGAATTTTGAACTGAGTGTCTCTACATGTTTCAGTCTACTATTGTGACTTACTCTGTCATGTAAAAGGCACGAAGCAGCACTATAGCAGCAGACACTAAAAAGAAACTTTCTGGAATTAAGCCGTTTCAGTGGCTTCCCTTAAGGGAAGAGGAGCTCATATGGCCTTGTTAACTTACTCATATGAAAACAAGATGTGTTGTCAATCCTCTTAGCAGTCGGAGGCCAGAATAGTTAAATGTTCAAATCTAAGCTGATTTTAAAGTTCTGGTGCATCAGTGGAGCAGAGGGAAATGTAGGGGTGTCCGTGGTGGTCAGATTATTGAGTTCATCGTGACAGGACAGCGTGTTGCATGTTATGGCTGCTGGAGTTCTGCTTGGAGACTGCTCAGTGCTCTCACTGGGAGTAACACTACTAATGCTGAAATCCTCCTGCAGCCCCGGGCGGGACCCTGGCAGACGACATGACACGCACAAACGTCTGTGTGTTTGCAGCACAGGAAGACCTAGAAACCATGCAAGCATTTGCTCAGGTTAGTTCTGACATTAGGACAATTCAACTTAAAGCTGTTCAATGGTCAAAAATTAAACGTTTGTGTAATTGTAAGTTAATGTCAAAATAATGCATGGCTTTAAGCACACTGGAAGTGGTAGAGTAGCAGTGTTCCAAGCTGTAAGTGCTCTAAAGAGTTCAGACTTATTTTACTGAACTTAGTTTTTTAAAATTCTAATCAAATGATAGTTCACAGCAAAAGATAATGTACTTACTCTATGTCTTTCTAGGTTTTTAACAAGCTAATCAGGCGTTACAAGTACCTGGAGAAAGGCTTTGAAGATGAAGTCAAAAAGGTATGGAGTGTTTTTTTATCAGCAGACAAATAAACCTTCGTATTCTGCTAGTTAATCACTCTATAGAAGGGTTACATCATAAAATGGGTTATTAAAATACAACCCTTGAAAGTTGTTCATAGAAGAATGGCTGGCTTGCATGACTACCATTGATTGGTGCTTCTGCTAGCTTGATGAAACAGAAGTGTTTAACACAGAGGCAGTGGCCAAAGTTTAATGAGAGGTGGTAGTTTTATGCAGCTCTTCTTACTTGTCCTGCAGTTGCTGCTGTTCCTGAAAGGGTTCTCAGAATCTGAGCGGAACAAACTGGCCATGCTGACGGGTATTCTGCTTGCCAATGGGACACTCAATGCATCAATTCTCAACAGTCTCTACAATGAGAACTTGGTTAAAGAAGGTAGGTGAGGCCCAGCTCCTCCCTTAGGAAGGGGAGACAGAACCATGACAAGTAGGTGGAAACTGTGATGGCATTACACCCTTGCAGCTCACAAGAGTCCTCTGGTGATAGATTGACTACAGGATTAGGAAAGGTAAATGTGATGCCCCTGTGAACCTGGAAGATCTTGTTAAGACTTTAGAAAATTAGTTTATTGAGAAAGCTTGTGTGCAGGATTTCCTTGCATGACACTGGGGGCTGCCATCACTAGTATTGCCCAGCAAGGCACCATTGTATTTTGGAGAGGGACCTTTCAGGATGCAAAATGTGTGTCATTCCTTAAGTTACTTCCTAAATTGCAGCAAGAAGACTTGAATTTAGTACAGGGAAGATTTAGTGACACTGAGGAAAAATCCAGTGTGCTGGAGGCTACAGTGTCCTTGGGCAGGGAGAGGTACTGCAGACTGTGCTGGGGTTGCTTGGAAGCACAGCTGCTGCTCTGAGCACAGTCTGACAAACTCAGGCCTTTTGGTTCCCTGTGTTTTGAATTTCACTAATAATGGAACTATTCTGACTGCACAGGTGTTTCTGCAGCTTTTGCAGTCAAGCTGTTCAAATCATGGATAAATGAGAAAGATATCAATGCAGTGGCTGTCAGTCTTCGCAAAGTAAACATGGACAACAGGCTCATGGTGAGTACCCCTGGAACTACTCTGCTGTTCCATAGCCAGTTTTGTGAACAGCATTTGCCAGCAAAGTACTGAACAGACATTTCTTTTACAAAAGAGTTGTAAACTTCGTTTTCAGGAACTCTTCCCAGCCAACAAACAAAGTGTTGAACACTTCTCCAAGTACTTCACTGAAGCAGGACTAAAGGAACTTTCTGAGTATGTTCGGAACCAGCAATCCATAGGAGCTCGGAAGGAGCTGCAGAAAGAACTGCAGGAGCAGATGTCACGGGGAGACCCATTCAAGGATGTAGGTGTTTGTAGGCATGGTAGAGGTGCTTTCTGTGCCTGTCTCTCTTTCATACTGAACTCAGCTCTCACTGGGAACTAAAATGAGGAGTGGAGGGGGGTTGATACTAGCTTTGTGGTGTTTCCCTAATGTCCTGAATCCTGCTGTATGATCAAGAATGTTGGTTGTCATTCTGAAACTTTCTGGGTTACTTTTAGAAGAGAAGTTTTAATTCAGCTTAGTGCCATATATGGCCTTTGTGCTTACTCTTACTCTCCTGGCAGATCATCTTGTACGTGAAGGAGGAGATGAAGAAAAACAACATCTCAGAACAGACTGTGGTAACCATAATCTGGTCAAGTGTAATGAGCACAGTGGAGTGGAACAAAAAGGAGGAGCTGGTAGCAGAGCAAGCCATTAAGCATTTGAAGGTATTGTAACTTCAATACAGACTTCTGCACCCCTTAGGCAGAGCCTGGTTTTCCTTCTGTCTGCAGCTCCCTTTTAAATATTAGGGCTACAACCCTGCTCGTGCAGAGACAGAATGAGATGGGGAATTCTCCCCATTGTGAGGAGAATTACAGGCCAAGGGCCTGAGGCAGAGGCAGTGACTGCTGCACAGCTGCTCTGGGGTGGGGCTGTGGTTGCAAATTTCTAAGCAGTGGCTGATGGAAACTGCAAAACCAGTCAGGTGGTAAATAAGAAGTGCTCTGCGTGTGCTGATCTGTTGTTCCTGTTACAGCAATACAGCCCTCTACTTGCTGCCTTCACCACCCAAGGTCAGTCAGAGCTGACTCTTCTGTTGAAGATTCAGGAGTATTGTTATGACAACATTCACTTCATGAAGGCCTTCCAGAAAATAGTGGTGCTCTTCTACAAAGGTAACTTCTGTGGGGTTGTAGTTTCAGGGGTTTGTGGGGTTTTGGAGGGGTTGGTTTTGGTTGGTTGGGTTTTTTACAGCTGAAACAGGGGAGATCAGTGCTGTAACATTGCACTTCATAAGCTGAAGAATTTTCTACCACATGTTTGTAAAAATGCAAAGGTGCATGTGGCTGGCCCTTTGCACATGGGGAAGTGCAAGACAAAGATGCTGCCTGTCTACAGTAGATCTGCTTAAGAGTTGCAGAACAAAGCTAAATTTAGATAATTTTAAGGCATTTTGTTAAGTTCCATTATATTCTTCTTAGTTCTCTTAACATTGACTGTGAGCAGCTGAAGATTTAGAACACCAGTGTGTTCCAGGCTGCTCTAGGCTCTTTTTAAATGTCTGATAAAAGGTGGTACTGAAAAAACACGCTGTGCACCTATGGAAACTTGTTAAACTGAAGACTGTATTGTACTTGTAAAATTTAAAATTAAGCACCTGCACCACAGGAAGTGTTTACTTTGGACTTTAGAAGAATTTGCATCTCTTCTTAGCTGTTAACTGAGCCTTTGCTTAGAGTGTGCAATCTCAAATTAAAACACTCCAGACTGTTAGTGGGAGTGAAAGTGCAGCTCCTGGATACAGTACTGAGGAAATTCCCAGCATGAGGAACCATCCAAAATGTCTGGTTCTCTGAATTTCAAAACTGAAGGCACTCCTAGTGCAGGTCTGTCTAGCTGTACCCAGAGAAGGAGTACATGATGCTTCTAGGGGAGGAAGCAAAGGCAGCTAGTCATGTTTTCAGCAGTTTCCTGTGTTAATACTGCTCTTGCCATCTTTACAGCTGAAGTTCTGAGTGAAGAACCCATCCTCAAGTGGTATAAAGATGCACATCTTGCAAAAGGAAAGAGTGTTTTTCTGGAGCAGATGAAGAAGTTTGTTGAATGGCTCAAGAATGCTGAAGAAGGTAACCAGCAGCTTAGCTCATATGTGCAGTTTGTTCATTTTGGGAACCCTAGTGTAAATAACACTGTGTTTTGGAGTAGGGGATGTTAATTTCCCCCCTGAGACTAGTGTGCCACCTCCCCTGGTCCTGGCTAGGAAAGCTTGCCAGGACAATCCATGTGGATCCAGTATCTGTTGTGCAGGATGCAGGGCAGCAGCTGAGCTCAGGGCTTGGGGCTGAGCCATGGCCAGGCTGCTGATGAATTCTCTCTGTTGCAGAGTCGGAGTCTGAAGCTGAAGAGGGTGACTGACCTGTGAAACTCTGGCCTCAGTAAAGCAAACAGGAGCTGTAGATAAGTGTCATGTCTCATGTGTCCTTCTGATTCTTACATCCTACCTCCCTGTATCAAGCATGATATAAGGGCTCTCATGGCAATTTATTTTAACTGTTTTCTATAGTTAAGGATGATACTGGATTTAGTTTTTAAAACCATGTTCAAGTAGCTTACAGGAGCTGTTAGATTTGACTCTTAACCTGCATTTGTCCTTTCAGTTACTTTCTACCTCCTGTATTTTCTACTGTAATAATGTAATATAAGGCCTTCCACGGTGAAATCCATTTCATCTCTTGGGATTTCTGTCTGTATTGGAGTAAATGTGATATGGTGAATGAGACTTAGGGCAGTCTGCTTGCAAATTAAACTATAAAAAAGCCTCCCAAGTGAAGAGGCCATCGCTTGTGTGGCACTGCAGTCTGTACCACCAAATATCCCCTGTCATAGGTGGTTGTCCATGTCCCCAAGTACTTTGTCATCCCTTTACCAGACTTCCAGCATAAAGCAATCCTCTATTCCAGCGCCTGGGGAAGGTGGGAGCCCCACTGCTGGAAAGAAGCTGTTGTGGTGGCAGGAATTGGTTACCATGGTGGGGCATGAAGAGTGGCATCTCTGAGCCTGCTGGCTGTCACAGCTGGTGGCCCGTGTTCCTGAGGGACTGTCAGGTGCCCTTGCAGCTCTGGGGGTGCCTTCCTTTTCCCTTTCCTTCATGGAAGCACAAGCAGTGCTGTTCCACACAGAGCTGCCCAGCAGCTTTCTGGAGCCAGGCACTGCTGCTGGCAGGGCTGGGGCAGGGGGAGCAGCTGCTTTGTGCTGCTCTGTAAATGCACAGCTGCTGCAACCTAAGGCAGCAAAACCACCACCCCTCCCCCTTTGAGGTTTAGAGATTCTTTTATGCTGGCAGCTCACATGCTAAACCAAACAACTTATCTGCTCCCTGAAACTTTAATTCCTAATGGAAATTCTCAGGATAGTTCAATTCAGAAAGACTGGGGGAAAAAAGTGAATTCTATACTGTTGTAAGCTAACAGTGAGCATTAACTGAAATACTGGTAACCAGAGTACACCTACTAAAATAAATTAAAAAATTGGTCATCACAATGCAATCTGTTCAATACTACAGTGATCTTCCTTACTTTGTAACTTTTTTTTAAGCAAATAAAGGCCATCCTTACACTTAAAGCCAAAGGCTGTCTCTGCTCCTTATCTGAAAAGAAAGCACCAGTGATACTACAGTGTACAAAGCAGTGCACAGTCTTTTGCCTAATTTAAGGACTGTTGAATAAAATGAAATTTAAATAGTACTTTCTTGCTATTAGGGTGCTCTTTTCCATGTTAAAAATGCCAACATCCCCTGAACTTGAAAACCAGGTTCATCGGTATATTAAGTAACTTTTATGTCAATATTTGGTAAGTATTCAAGAAGTCATATTAAAAAGTAAGGCACTTAAAATACAACCAAATCAGAAGTCAGTGGTGCTTTCTTTGGTCCCTGTGACTCAGCCTGCTTAGTTACAGGAGCCTGTGCTCTCTTTATGCCTTTCAATGGAGAGAAGTTAGAGAAGTGCTGTATGATAAGAGCGATGCTTGACTGGGACAAAATCCAGCATCTTCTAAACCAGGTCAGAGAGGTTCTTGTGGTCAGAATCCTGCCATGTCATGAATTCCTTTATGAAAAGAAAACATTTTGTTGTTTATCTTATGTTTAAAGCTTCTGTCCTCAAAAGCATTTTTCCTGTCACATCTTACCTTCAATAGCCTGCAGGGGGTTAAGTATGTGCCACGAGGATTTTGTTCATGCCAGTGCACCTGTCCTTGACATAAGAATTTTCATTTCCTTAGACAAACAAGCAGGTATTCTGTTTTGGCCCTTCAGTAGACATTTACCAACATGTGTGTTTGCAACTTGGGAACTGATCTGGGAATACTCCACCAGGGCAGGCAGCTTGTCAAAGAGGTGACTGGGTCTTAAATCTAATGTGAAAGTATTTAAAATTAAACTATAGCAGTCCAGTACATAAAAATATAATTACCTGCTTCTCTTATCATGTGATATGGCAAAGGCACCAGTTCCTTGCCGTGGCTCTCAATGGAAATCCAGAGAGACATTTTTGTTCATTGTTAGAGGAAGTTACCAATAACTATTTTCCACTGTACCCTGCAACCAATAATCAGTTTCAGATTAAGGAAAAAAGAAGCTGTACTGGTCTGTTTCCTAAGGTAAGGTGGAGTGTACTGGGTTTTGTCCCTTGAGGTTTTTTTCCCCTTCACTCTACTTTTTTTTTTTACTTTGTTGATTAATCTCAAGTTTCAGCACTACTGTCAAGATGACAAAGTTGAGGTATTTGAATTTGTTGATGGTGACAGATGAAGCTACATCTGTTACTAGCATGGCATGTAAATTACAAATGTTAAGAAGGTGATCCTTCACACCAAGCTGCTGCCAAAATGTTGACTGAAAGCAATGTGTAGAAATGTTCTGTTCATACCGTTCCCTTGTGCCTACATCTCTCTTCAATCTGGCACCATGGAGGAAGGCAGCTGAAGTTCTTGCATAAATCATTCCCCTCAGTCCCTGCCTCTCCAGCATATTTTTACCCACGTGAGGAGTATTACAGATGCTGCAGCATTTTAAGGTTCACAGTAACTTAGAGGAAATAGTGCTGCTCCAAGGTAGTAGTCCATGAGAATACACTGTGCACTCCAGACATCTCATGGCTGTGACTGTCCCAGTGCTGTGACAGGATTCAGAAGGTTCCTGTTTGATACCAGACTCTAAAACAGTGCAGGAGCTCAAGGAGAGCACTGTGCTGCTGGAGCACAGTTCCAACAGCACCTGACACCCCTCAAATGAGAGCTCAGCCTAACAGGCTGCTGTGGCCATGGCTAACTGCAGGAGCTCTGCACTGGCCTGCGGGCACCTAAGTGTCTGATATTCATCATCAAATACTGCACACCCAAAGCCCATAGCTTTCATCTCTGACTGAAGGCAAAGGTGCTGAGCCCCTGGAGCACAAAAACAATTTAAACATGTCCATGGTACTCAGACCACTCTAACATCGGGACACAGTGACTACAAAAGCAGGAACATGACGTGACTTGAAACAGTTCTAATAAAGCTGAGACACACACATCCCAATAGCACAGAAAGCAACAATGACAAATCCTAAAGCCAAACCAAAGTACAGGTGGCTTTGTATACTCACTGAGTACTGCCAGGATCCAGTGCCTTTATAGACTCCAGTACTAGGACTTCATAAGCTGCTTTGGAGCAGCTGCCATATTTTTTTATTATTTTCACAGCTACATGTTTGCCTCTTCTGAAAAGAGGATTGAACAGGGATTAGAAGAGTGATTAGTTGAGCAACTACTTCTAATGAAGAGTATTCAGCTATACATTGTTTATAGCAGTGGCAACTTCTTTAGAAAAGGTGTTTTTTAGTACATGCTGACAATATAACCCAAGGTTCATCTATGCGTAAAAAGGACTAAAATTTCATGTATCAATTCTGAAAACATACATTATACCTTATTACTATTCCTAGAAATAAAAAGCCCCACCTACCACCCTGTGGTATTTATGTATACTATTAAAAATGCAAAGCAAACCAAAATATACTTAAGAATTACCTCTGAAACTTTTCTAGACTATTCTTGTTTAAACTGTAAATACGTACTTGGACAACTGTTACTAGACAACTCTCATCAAGGCACATTTACAGTGAAAAAAGAAAAAAAAAAAACATGCAAGTTCTACAGAATAACAATCCCCACCCCCCAAAAAAAAGAAAAATAAAAGTCTTCTAAAAGCTCCCTCATATCTTATGTTAAAAGTACTTACTGTATTGGTTTTGTGTGGGCAGGTTTTGGCAGCTGGGGAGACTTAGAGGATTGGCTTCTGAGAGATGCTGCCAGAAGTTTCCCCTGTGTCTGATCAGGCCAATGTCAGCTGGCTCCAGGACACAGCCAGCTGCAGGACAGATGTGCCAGTGGCCAAGGCTGGGCCAAGCAGAGATGGTGCTAACACCTCTGTGATAACATATTTAAGAAGGAAAAAAAAAGTTACGGCACAGATATAATTGCACTCAGAGAATGGAACAGCCAAGGGCGGTGGAGAAGGAGGGGCCCCAGGTACAGGAGCCGAGATTCCCCTCAGCCCATGGTGAGGCAGCTGTGCCCCTGCAGCCCAGGGAGGATCCCCTGCACAGGGACACAGAGATCCACCTGCAGCCCGTGGAGGACACCACAGTGGAGCAGGTGGATGCCTGCTGTGACTCCAGGGGAAGGCTGTGCTGGAGCAGGCAGGGACCTGTGGAGCTGTAGAGAGGAACCCACTGGAGCAGGTTCCCTGGTACACTCGTGATCCTGTGGGGAACCTGTGCCTGAAGATTGCACCCCACAGAAAGGGACCTGTGCTGGAGAACTGTCTCCTGTGGGAGGGACCCCACACTGGAGCCAAGAATGGACTCTTCTCCCTGAGCAGGGACAGAAATAACTTGTGATAAACGGAATGTGCTCCCATTCCATGTCTCCCTGCACCACCTGGGAAGGAGGGAGGGAGGAGAGGAGGATGCTGTTAAGATTTTACTTTTCAACATCCTGCTCTGATTTTGACTGGTAATAAATTCAGTTAATATCCCCAAGTCGAGTCTGTTTGGCCTATGATGGTATTGGGTGAGGATCTCTCCCTAATTTCAATTAGTGAACCTTTTATTACATTTTTTTCTCCCCAGTCCAGCTGCAGAGAGCAGTGACAGAGTGGGTGTGGCTTGGTGGGCATCTGTCACCCAGTCAGGGTCAACCCATCATATTTATCTAAAAAGTTAATAAAGTCTGAAAAATATTCTATGCATCTTGCACTTAGTACATCTCTGACAGATCAGACCACCCTCGGCACCAACCCTCTGCATTCTTGTATTTTTTCCTTCAATAGCTCTTCTGGAACAGCACCAAGACTGTGCAACCAGTCAATAAGCTGAAGAGAATTCAGGTCAGAAAAACAATTCCTTCAGCAGGGAGATACTCAGGCATTCAGATACACACCAGGCCACAAACAGCAGGAGCAATTTCAAATTCAGTCCCTGGAAATTCACATCGTTTATGTTACAGGAGAAAAACATGGCAAGGAACAGATTATCAGGTGAAATACTCAAAGTAGGAAGACAGCAAAAAATTACAATTGTTTTTCTTTTAAAAGATTGGTTCACTGAATTTTACTTTATGACTTCAGGACCCCTCTATTTTTCTTAAAGCAAAAGGATTTAATAATTATCTTTTAGAGATAGATATATATATACACACACACACACACATATATATAAATATTTTTAAATAGTCTTGTGTCCAAATTAAAATAGCCATCTTAGGCAATCAAGATTAAATAACTTGTATGAGTATTTGGCAAGAAGCTATTTTTTTTTTAATTATAAAAGCATATATGTTTGCTTTACACTGTCCTGGCTTAAGAGCTTAATTTACAACTCCAATCTTCAGGTACAGTGTAACAGTACTGTGTACTAACAGTGTAACAAAAATCGGAAAACCCACCCTGCTAGTGGGAAGACATCATCCATGTTTAATTCTACAAATTTCTCACTGATACTTGAAAAAGTCAGTCTGGCATGACCTCCTTGCTATTTCAGTGATACTTAGTCAAAATCTAGTTTAAAAGCTTGTCCTTGGATTTTAGAGTAGGGGTTAAACAAATGCTTGTCATAATATAAATTGTGAAGGCATGAAAGTGATGCTTGTATTTCAAGTACTCCAATTGATGGTTTTTATTCATTAATCTGCTCAAATATATTCAGTGACCAAATAGCAGGACCATGTTCTGTGGTATCACAAGTATATGTACAAACTATACATTTTCACTGAAGGAAATGCAATCCTAGCAAAAAACAGCTACTAATATGAGCCAAAGGAATAAACTTCTATTATCCACAGAATTCCCCAGACCTGACACTCAATTATTACTGACAGATGAGAATCTACCTTCTTAAAATAAAAAAAAAAACAAAAAAAACCCAAAAAACTAAATTAAAATTGGTCTTATCACCTGTGGAGGTTTAGGATGACACATATTATAAAGTGTCTTGTACTTCTACTACTTTTTGCCACCAGCTGTCACATTAGACCAGATCCCTGGCTACTCGGATGCCCAGTGTCACATCCTTCCTTGGACTTGTGACTGCAGACTTCAAAACTGTGTCGTTGACAACAGCCTCTTTCATTCACAGAATTGGTTTCTGAATCATTACTACAAAAAAAAAATTTCCAAAAATGTAACTAAAATCATTCTAGTGCCCCTATGAAGGTAGCTTTTTGTTTCAAGCTGCAAGACATCTTTCTTGAAATACCTTCTATTAAAAAATTTGGTGTCACATGACCTGATCAGAATAATAAAATCTTAAAACATGCCTGCTGATACCAGAAGTCCAGAAGTTATTTACCAGGAGTTTCAGAAAGGGGGTTACAGCAGGTTTTCTCCTGTGCACTTCTGAATGGATCCCCTTTCCATTCTTACCATTGTTGCACCTTCTGCAAAGCGGTCTTTTTCTCTTATCCCTGTCAGGACCATTAGTTGGACAGGAATTCCCCAAGTGTAACAAAGTTATTTTACTCTTTGAATTACAACCCACAGACAAACAATTCATTTTCAAAGCCATTAATTATCAAATTTAAACTATAATGAAGATTGTGTTTTTCAACATCCCAGTTTTTGGCTTTTTTCTCTGCTCCTTCTTCCAAGTTATTTTTTTAATTCAAGAGCTTTTTTCAAGTTCAGTATTTTTGATAGGGTAACTTAAACCTGTAACCTTCTCCTCAAAAAAAGCCTTTTAAAGACAAACCGTGGCTCGGACACTCCTGCCAAGCTACTCAGGCCCCCAGGACTGCATTATCCTAGGAAGAGGAAAGGCTTCTGTGTGCTTAACAAGGACAGATATGGCCCAGCGCGCTTTTCAAGATCTCAGTGAAGTTCTGTGGGAGACTCGGGTTATCTCCCAGTTAGTTTGCCCCATGAATAAAGGCGGACTAACTCACTACCCACCCGTCCCTCACTCCCCTTTTCAGCCCCAAGCCGACGGCAGCGCCTCAGGCCGGCGGGCAGCGGCCNCCCAATTGCGAAATGGTCATTTCTTATTTTCTTACCCTGCTGATGAAGCTGTTAGTCGTCTCTGTTCTACCCTGGACATGCTTAGTGGTCCTCTGGAATCGGCTTACCATATGTACAAGTTTGTCACTGTTCAGAGATCATACACCATTATTTTCTTCTTACCCACTGCTCTCCAGCCTCCAAGTCCAGGAAAACAATATAATTTTGAAAAGTTTGTAATTTTGTCCCAACAGGATCACTCTCCTTTCAATACACAACATTAGATTATAAAAAAATTTAAAAAGGTATCTACATTTAATGTGTGTCCTCCAGAGAGCAAAATACTTGGTGCTGCCATATTTCACATTTTCTGTGTAACAGCCTTCTTTTTGTGGAGAAAAAAAAGACCTAAAATTGTTTCCAGTTCAGTGCAATTTTAAATTATTGATTATTTAGAGTTCCTTTCCACTGTAGGAAATTTCCCGGTACGTCCTTCCTCCTGCCTGGCAGTAGTGTCAGTCAAGCGCACCATTGCACGCTTGTGTTTACTTGCTGCTGCTGCTGCTGGTTATAAGGAGAGACAAGCACAAAGCTGAAAGAATAAAATCCTTTACCTGCCTGAAGTACTACACTAAAACATATTAAGCCTGGAACAAGGGCTGGGAGCTTAAAGCATCATTCCATGAAGAATATAGAAACTTTGTCTTCGTCCACCAGCATACCGCCTCAGTAATCTGTACCTGGCATACCTTTGCCTTTCTCTTGCAAAGGAGTTCTCATTATTTTAAGAGGCCAAGTCTCAAAATGGAAAATAATGACCTGAAGCTGACTGCGAGACAGCTGGACCTTGACCCTCCCAAGGATCACAAAGCATATATGTAAGAATGGGCTTTGCTAAGGGATGCTCACTGAGTGGAAAGAGGACTGGGGGAAGAAGTCCAAAATGGCTCTAATTTGTTCAACACCATGTGACCACAGCCTTTTTGACAGTGCTCTTTGTTTTTGTTACCCCCTGGTCTTTGTGCAAAAAAGTGATGAAAAACAAACTACAGTAAATTCACGTCACCTAGTTTCAATCAACAGCTACGTCAGGACAGAAATACTGACTCTTTCACACCAATAGTGTTGTGCCAGAAGCAGAAGAAATTACTCAGGTTCTTTAATCTTCTGGGAGGGAAAGGTTTCATTTATGACACAGCTCTCACCTAGGGGAAAAGTTGCTTATCTTAGGTTACTCTTTTGAGAAAATTGAGTAAGGAAGATGACCCTTCATGAGAAAGTTTCACAAAACTGGTAGCATGAAATTATAGCAAAGGACATTGCTTTAACATAACATCACTCAGAAAGATAACACAAAAACCAAAGATTAGGAAAAAAAAAGTTTTTTGTTATTTTACAAGTATAAAAAACAATGTTTAAAAATCAAAATGCTGGAAGGTACTCTGGAAAACCTGGCTTCTGAAGCACAAGACTTCTCTGTGACAACTCCCAAACAATGTCAAAGCTCCTGAAAATTCTGCATTCAATGAGCAGAGATATGATCCAGCTGAAGTAACCCTATGTGATGGCTCTTTAAACCCCATAATCTGGGAATTATCTGACCAGTCTCTGAAGAATGTGTTGAAGCATTCTGTGGCTACAGAGCAAAAGGGTTGGCATGAATTGTAATGTCTTTAATGCGAACATCATTAAGAGGTCGATATGTTTTCTCATTCACGGGCAGCTTCTCCAGCTCATCCAGGGTCTCCAAGCCATCAATAACTCTGCAAGAAAAACCGAAGTGCTGGAAATTGCCTTCTAATAATGATTTAAATTTCACAGTTGAGGTATCTCAAAACACTTTAAAGTCAAGTATCACAAGGCAAGGACCTGGCAAGTAAATGATACAAAATAAGACAACCGAAACATTTTATGTGGTAAATAATGTATTTTGAAAGGAATATTAAGCATCAATGACAGACTCTGAGAAGAAGTTCAAGCATTTGCATGTGCCCTGAAATACTCAGATTCCTCACACACTCAGACAGAGGAGTGCAGTAGAATCACTTACTTTCCAAACACCGTGTACTTCATGTCCAGGTGAGGCTGTTTGCCATAAGTGATGAAGAACTGTGATCCATTGGTGTTGGGACCATTGTTTGCCATGGAAACTACCCCACGGACACTGTGCTGAACAAGAGGAAAAACCTCAGCATGAATACACATCTGTGAAACCAGAACTAACCTGGGCAAAGAGCTCTATGACTTAGAGCTCTTCCTCAATACCATTATTAAGAACAGATCTTGGCTGCTAATATATTGAATCACAAACAGTAATTAACTCCTCAAAATGGCTCTTACAGTGAAAAATTGTTTTGCCTTCAGTGCATGAAAAATGCTCTCAGAAAATCTTTTTACTTCTGTTTTCTGTGATGAAAACTCTCAAACCTTACTTGCCAAGCACAGAAATGCCTGTTCCTATTTCAATAATAAGCTATTGTTCTCCAACCAAGAGAAAATTATCGTAGAGAAAATTCAGATGAAAACTTAAGAGCATACTGAGAGCACAGAAATACCTTTAGATATTCACTGAATTCATCTTCAAACTTCTTGCCCCAGATGCTGTTACCTCCTTTCCCAGTGCCTGGCAAAGAAGCACCACAGTAGAAATTACTGGATTTCCAGACTGAAAAATCCAGAAATTATATTCTGTTACAGCATTTTACAACAAAGACCCTAGACAGCCTGCAATTAGCTTGAGGCAGGCTCTTGACACTGCACCAAGACATAACTCTATATAAGGAACCTCTTAAGTAGCAGAACAAAACACTGACATATCCTCAAATTAAATTCAGTATGAGTATGAACAGACACAACTGACTCAGCTTTTCTCCCAAACAGCTGACACCGTCTGGGACATTTTCCCCAAATGCTTTAGACACAGCCTTTCAGGCAATAGCAGCTGTTTCTACTTTAGTCAACAGAACCATCATATTTAGTGGAAACAGCTGGTAAAACTCAAGTTTGTAGAATGCATGATTACTTAAAACTAGGGTAACGCTTTCACTTCTGTAAGCCCTCCACAAAAATATAATATCATTGTAAAAACCTCTTATCAACGATACAATAACTCATATTTTTACTTTACTGACATTTTGGCTTTAATACCTATAATTCCTTTTTATTTCCTGACATTTTATTTTTATGTAAATTTTTTCCATAGAAAGACCCACACAGAAGAATTTACCTAATGGATCCCCTGTCTGAACCATGAAGCCCTTTATATTTCGGTGAAATACGCATCCATTGTAGTAGTTACTAGCACAAAGAGCCAGGAAATTCTACAAAAATCAAACAAACCATATTAACGAACAAGTGAAAAATAGTATTATCTGACTAAAATGACAGCATTGGCAAGACCAATGTTTTTACCTCTGCTTTGCTTTGTGACCATGCAAATTCCAGAGTATTGCTGTAGTCATAAACAAATCATAGCTAATGAACTCCTTTGATAGTGTCACACACAAAGAATAAAAAGTTTTCAGTGCAAGGTTGTCTGACTCGAGGAACAAACAAGAAGCTTAAGACATGTTTTTCAAGTATTCCCATTCAATGATTTTATTTTGCACATGTAATTTTGTAATCAATAACTTCATGCCTCAGCTTTTCCATTAAAATAAATGAAATTTATTTCAATTTCAGTTTATTGCAAAAATTCAAAATTGGGGTCCCTGATACACTGTGAGTGAGTCTCACTCTTTTAAATTAAAATCAAGTCTGTGAGAGTATGAATAAACCCATGGAAATTTGGGAATCCCATGCTAGGTGCTGTATTTCCCCTTAAAGGCAAAGGCCACTTTGGGAGATGCTGGAACTTCAAGAGAAGCAACCCCTTAACTAAACCTTATCAAGTGAGAAAGAGGCATGAAACTCTACAGTATAACAGGCAGTTTAACAGAGTACACAAGTTCCATAAGTGGAACAGACACTGCACCAGCTTAAAATGCTGGGATTCCGTTACATGAAAAGGTGAAATTGCAAAAGCCACTTTGTCCCCTCCACAGTTTTCATTATTTCTACTACTTTGTTTCACCATTAGGCAATCCTGCTCCTGGTACATGACTTACTTCACAAGTCTTTGGAGTACGCTCACAGAACAGTTCAATTTTAATATCTCCCACATCAGTATGCAGCGTGACAGCCTGAGCAAAAGGCAGAAAACAATAATTAAATTAGTAATAAAATACCAACACTGTTTTATTTCCCAGCCCCATCAAGAACGTAAGCAACTTTGCACTGCATATAACCACTGTTTCAACATTTGGCCATAAGCAAGGCTAGTGTCACAAACAATCTGCATTTCCAGTAAAACCACCAGAAAGCACTCGGTTTCATTTAGTTTAAGGAAAAATCAAGTTTGCCATGGTAATACAGTAGCTGTTGCATGCTGAAATACATTATTCATTTGAAAACAGGACCTACTCAGTCACTTGAAAGAAAAGGTGAAGAATCAAGGTTATATCTATTCTGGATGGTGCACATACCTCACTGCTTTACAACTAGAGGAGCAACTGATGCCTGCAGCCTTTTGATTGATAAGGCTATTTCTGTAAGCATACATAAAGTGCCTTCACAGACAAGTAAATCTACAAATTAACTTACTTAAGAATTTAGAAGTCACCTTCATAAAATTTAAAATCAGTTACCCAGTGACCTAAGCAAATTAATCTCTACGGGCCAAATATATCACAGTGCTTCTATGGAAAGTGCTAAACTATGCAAAAACAATTACTGTGGGGATAACCATACAACAAAACTAATAAAAATCAGCATCATGTTGATACTGGCATACTGCTCCAAAAGTATACAAGTAAAGGAGACAGCTGTCCACACTGTCCATGAAGATGCTATGGAAGGTGTATGATCAGGTTAAGACATATATAGTCTTATCTCTATTTCTCAAATTGCTGAACTTTTAAAAGCCTCTGAATGCAGAGGTTTACATACGCTGAAGCAGATATATGTTCCTGCAACTAGACTAATGCTTCTGTGGCAAAATAAACCAAACTAGATTATCAAATACATGCCAAAGTAGCATTAAAATCTGGGATCTCTAAAGTGAAAGCATAATTATGTTTTAGATGGATGCAAATCAATCTGTTTTTCTTTTCACAGTATCTTTTTATAAGTTTGAAATGAAAACCCTGAACTTTTCAGGACAAATTCCTCGCAGCATCAGAGTAAAATGTGTAATCCTTTGAGACGGAGAGCAGCTATTCACTTTCCAAGAGATGACCATTTCAGAAAACATATAAAATGTGCTTTTATTCTTACCATGCCTGCTTATCAAAAAGCTGAAGTAGCCTTCTATACAGAGATTTCCTGCAAACATAACATAAGAAATTTTCTGGGTTAATTTCTGCCAACCCCCATTTGTTTTTGATTCTAAAATATTTGCTCTTTACATGCTTTTACACCACACGGTTCTAAGGTGCCATTCCAGTGACTCTTTGGCTAAATTTTTGTATTAAGCAACTGTACAGCATATAAAGAATGAAAAATGGCTAGAAAAAGACCACCTAGAGAATGGGGAAGAGGGCAGAAAACACTCTTTCCTAGGATGAAAATTTAAACTAAGCAATCAGCTTTTGCAACTATTATGGCAGTTGGCAGGACAGCAGATGGCAGAAATTCACAGGTAAACGCCACATGCCAGTACGTAACAGAAGTGTGATTTGGGGCCAACTCGTGACTGCTGAGAGTGCCTGCAACAGACAGGTACCTGCACCCAAGCACAGGTTCAGACTTTTTAAATCTTTGTAATACATTCAAATAAAGTGTTTAGAATGCCGGCAATAAAACCGCGGCTGCGTAGAAGCCGAGAGGTTTACGTGGTAATAGCTCCTCTATACACCCGCCCTCGCCGGTAAAGCCCCGGCCCCGTGTCCCCACCTCAACCCACCTGTCCCCGGCTTCCCCTCACCCACGGCAGCCGGAGCTGCCTCTGTGCCCGGGGTATCGCCTCCGAAATGCCGCACACAGAGCAGGTGGGCTCCGCCCGCCGCCGCCCGGCTCCTCCACCGGCGAGGCCCTGCCTGCCGCGCTCGGAGAATGCTTTAACCTGCCGGGGCTGATACAGACCCAGCCCCCGCCGCCAGAGAAGCGGCAACTCTCCCACGGGCCTCAGCTCACTCCCGGCGCTGCGGAGGGGCCGCCCCTGCCCCGCCGAGCGCGGCGGAAG
>WBNO01021829.1:100506-124863 GCA_013400575.1 Peucedramus taeniatus
GGGTTCCCGAGGCTCACGGTGGCCTGTGTTTGCCCCGCACAGGTTCTCGCATGCCGCTGCCTGTCCCGCCGCTGCTCCGCCCGCATCTCTACCGCGTTCGTGCCTTGGGCCGCCCGCCTGTCCGCGCCCTCATGAACCTCCGGGAGCTCGTTTCTGCCCTGAATGACTTCGCATCCCCTTCTCTGGCTGAAAGCTGGGACAATGTGGGACTGCTGGTGGAACCAAGTCCTCCCCACACTGTGAACACCCTTTTCCTCACTAACGACCTCACTGAGGAGGTGATGGAAGAGGCAGTGCAGAAGAAGGCAGACCTCGTTCTTTCTTACCACCCTCCTATATTCGCACCACTCAAGCGAGTAACGTGGAAAACCTGGAAGGAACGGCTGGTGGTCCGAGCCCTGGAGAACAGAATCGGGATTTATTCTCCACATACAGCGTACGATGCCATACCACACGGAGTTAATAACTGGCTAACAAAGGGACTCGGTGAGATTCTCTTAAGAACAAACAAGTTAAAATTATTAAAGATGTATGCTATTTTAGGTGGAATCTTTCGTCATTTGCCTTCCAGCTTTTACAGGTGTGATTTGAAGACTGTTTTTGTTTTTCCTAATATTTTTATAGTACTGTAACTGTAAATACATTTTAGGACATTTATCTTGGTGGTATATACCAGATAACAAACCCAAGAGGATATTTTCAGATGCATGACTCTACTATTGGATGTATCTGGAACTAGTGGAACATATTTATAGTCCACTATGGTTGCAATGATATCACTGACTTTAAATCACCACCTTTAATTTATAAAGTATGATATCTTAATGTTTGCAAAGTATATAACTATGTGAAATTATTTTAGATTTTTATCCTGTATTGTGGCTCACAGATTACAACAGCTGTGTCTTTTCCAGCCTATCATACAAACCAGGAACTCCTTCCGGTTTTGTACAATCCTTAGGATAAAACTGATGGTATTAAGAATGGCAAATAATACATATCCATCAGCTTATTTGGACTTAAAACAGACTGTGCCTAATGGAGACAGGAGAATGAGAAGCCCTCAGTTCTAGTCAGAAAAAAAGGATTTGAGTGCAAAATTTGCATCTTCGTGCCACATCTGTTTAAGATATGTGCTAAATCAGTGTTAAGATACTTGCCCTGATTTATAAACCAGCAATCTTGTACTGTTTTCTCAGGCACCTGTACTTCTGTCCCACTGCATCCATCAACTGCGCCAAGCTCTCCAGCTGAGGGCACTCACCGGGTAGAATTCTGTGCGGATGCTGAGCATCTGGATGCAGTGCTGTCCAAAATCAAAGACATCCCAGAGATCTCTTGTCTCACTACTCTTCCAGCCAGGTATCTGCTCCACTCTCTAATGTTGTATTCTTCCTATTGTTTGAAGCAATAAGTTATGTAATTGTATTTTACTGTTCTACTATTTTGGTTCCTCTGTGCATTGCTGCTGTATTTTTCAGCTACAGAACAAGAAACTTAAAGAGTAATCATCCCTTTCTGGTCAATATATGTCATGCTAAATTATAATAGCAACTCAAGTCTAGCATCACATAGATTAGGGGTGTTAATGAAGAGTATTAACAGGAAATTTGATGAGGACAATTGAGTTAAATTCCTATATTTGTTTCTTCCAAGACAAGTCTGGGCTATTACAATGCTGCCTTTTTTTCCTTTCTCAGTGGTAGAACAGCCACTGGGATAAAATAATAATAATTATAATACCAAAATTAGTAATTATGATGCTGTAATATAGTAATTACAATGCCAAAATTTTATCTAGCTTCTTAATAAGCACCAGGCATGTCTTTCCTCAGAGTTGAAGGTGAGGAGCAAACACGAGTCAGTTTGAACTGCTCTCAGAAAGCACTGCTGGAGGTGGTGGCATTATTGTCCCAGAATAGCCTTCTTTATCACAAGACCGAGATTCTCTTACTACAGAAGGTAACAAAATCACAAAATTACTTCCTGTGAATGTATTACTTGTGTGAACTGAGTACCTTAAACACTGAAATGCAGTAGTCAGTGGTACCACAGCTTTCCAGTGCTAGCTCAGTGCTCTGAAATACTGGCATATGGGAAATTGAAGCCACACACATTTTCCAAAGCAGTGAAATGCGGTCTGCACTAATGTGGTCTGTACAATGTGGTCTGTACTAATTCTTAAATCAGTTCCAGTAGCTGATGTAGTTAATATGTTACATTTGAGATCACATACATACTTTTTTGTAAAGTTCAGTGTTGTTCCTGCAAGCCCAATATCCTCATCCTGTTGCAGTGTGGAAAGCAATGCAAGCATCTGGAGTCAGCTTTCTCACAGTAATTTTAATTTTTTTTTAGCCTCTTCTTCCCCATACTGGAATGGGACGCCTGTGCACCCTGAGCGAGCCGGTCTCCTTGTCGGACATAATCAAGCGTGTCAAAGGTCACCTGCAGCTCCCCCACGTTCGCGTGGCCGTGGGAGCGGGCAGGACACTCGGTAAATGGGCTGCGAGCCAGACTGCCTGCTAGGACTGGCACTGCAGGAACACAGGGAGCACGAGTGTGTGTGGGACAGTGGGACACACTGCTGTCCTCACCAGCTTTACTTCCAAGAACGAGGAAGCACTGTTAAGAAACAGCATCTTAGAATTTACAGTCATTTGAAAAGAATCTCATCTGTATTTTAATGGGATTCTATATGATGCTGGTTGATGTGGTGAAGAAGAGACAGTACAAATTAAATGAAAGATGTATTTTTTTGTAATTTATACAATGACTTAATTTTTTTTTCCTGCCCAGGATATCAGGCACAAAGGTGCACTGTTTCATTCTATGTTCCCTTTTGTGGTTGAATGTTAAAATTCAGAGCACTTTAAGAGTAAGACACTTTAATCATTATGAACACAGAACTGTGCCTTGATGAAAGAGAAAATAAAGAAGATGAACTAGCTCAAACAGTGGGGTCATTAGTAACCCCATCATTAGTGAGATGTGGAGTAAACATCCTCTTGTCCCAGCTACCTATCCTAATGTCCAAAGAGCACAGCTGGTAGAATTTGTGAGAGCAAATTTTTTGAGAGCTCTTTGTAACTCAGGAGGCAGAAATCTTATTAGACTGACAATTACACTAAAAAATCCCCAATTTACTTCAAAGCCTCTTTTTATGGTGTGTGATTGAAGTGGTGTGACTCCACTTAAATCAACAGTAATTGCAAGGCAGCATATTGTAAAACCTTAACAGATTTTGAAAACTCCCTGTGTTGTGCGTCCCCTCTCCTTAGTGAATGTAATGTATATGAAGAATTAAAATTAATGTCACTGTCATTTGTAATAGCTTGGAATTAGCAATCACAGCAAATGGATGATTTTTATTTGCAAGGAGCAGCTTTCAGCTTGCATTAAGACTGGCCTTCTGAGAGCTGAAAGTTAGGAACCAGTATACCTCAAAGTGCTGCCTTAGTGGCATCATTAGTTGGGAAACTAATGGTGGTGGAACACAAGAGTCCTGGAAAGAGTAGTGCCCTATTAAAGAGTTCAGAAAAGTAACTAACACCTCACTAAGGAAAGGTCGCCAGCAGCCAGCCTCTGTGCAGGAGTTTTCTGCAAAAGTTTCCTGCCCCTTGAAAAAAAATCTACCTATCATAGAGGATTTTGCTGTATTGTCAGAGGTGTTATAGGCCCATGACTCTTTCAAACTGACAGATGTGTCTCTTCCTCCAACAAATTTACATTGACTCTAAAACTGAGGTAGTAGTTAACTGAAACAATTACTAGCAATGCACACTAGGACTCAACAAAGGGGAAGGAGTTTAACTGTGCCACATTGTATCCTGCAGAATCACCAATGAAGAAAGTTGCTCTGTGTGCTGGCTCTGGGAGTAGTGTCCTGAAGGGAACAGAAGCTGACCTCTATCTCACAGGTAATAGACTGCTGTTTCATTATTTTTATAAAAATAGTCATTAGAGAAAAAGACAAACCCCAGCAAAAAATAAGAGGGTTAACTGGCTGTTGAAAGATTTGACCACAAAGAATTACCTGTTATTTATAACTGAGAAACAATTAGTTATTGGAACAACAAACTAACACTAGAGATAATGTGGATCAAATGGCAGTGTGGCACAGTGAAAGATAGATGAATTAAAACATTGCTTTACAGCATTTATTTCAAAATAAAATCAGTGCTGATGGCAGTGAGTTGCAACTTTCAGTGTGTTTCTCCTTTGGCAACATGTATTTCCTCTATTCCCTACAGAATTCCCTAATGCAAAACAGAATATAATGTAGTCTACAGAACTTTCCAAAGAAACTCCATAGTGTGTCTAGCCAAAGGGACACTTAGTCCATTATTCTCTCTTCCAGCAGTGGAACAGCTATTTCCTGTGGCTCAGCAATGTGAAAGCTGCCTTGCATTCTATAGGAATTGCTACTCCTTCTCCCCCTTATGTGTAGCCCTGCAGAGCTGACCCTCAGGCTTCCCAACTGCCTTCCTCCATTATCTTCCAGACCACTCTGAGCATTTTTGTTTTCTGCCCAAATTGGCAGAATTTACAACTACTCAAAGATGACAAGGCATTTCTGTGATTTGACTCAGCTGCATACAAGGATATCAGCAGAGTCTTTCAAAGGACCCTAGAGCAGGAGTGTTCCATGTTCCTACTGAGCAGGTGGTGTTGCATTTCTGCTTACAGCCTATGTTCCATTACATCACCACAGCTTTTAGCTGAGATGCTCCACACATTGCAGAGACCTGGTTACCTGAACTGCACCATTTGTGATCACCATGACATTTCTTTCTCAAAATGGCAGGAGAGATGTCCCACCATGACGTGCTGGATGCAGTTTCCAAAGGGATAAGTGTTATTCTGTGTGAGCACAGTAACACTGAGCGAGGCTTCCTGTCAGAGCTGCGTGACGCACTCACCATCCACCTACAGAACAAAATCAACATCATTGTCTCTAAGAAAGACAGAGATCCTCTCCAGGTGGCATAGGGGGAACAATTGGGGAGAGAGAGAAAATTCAGTCAATAATGTTATCTTGCACAGGCCTATCCAATTGCAGAGCTTAATGAAGGCGCTTCCAGTTGGTCCAGTACAGAATGATTGTACTATATAGTTCCTCAAAGTCTGGGGTATATTTTGTCATGTCAGAAAAATAAACGTTTGTTTTGGAATACCAAAGGTTTGTTTACTTGATTACTGGACTGCACTTGAATAAGTTTACTGTTACTGCTTAATGTTATTATACAGTTGATAACCATGATATTCAAGGATTGGTTTGGGTAAAATACATAAAGCCTGACTTACCTCCAGATTTAAGCTTATGCAGCAGTTCTATCCTACTATAGTTATGTCAAATCATGTCAGTGCAAGCCATTGATATTTTACCTAATAAATTTCAGAACTAGTAGTTAATGAAAGGATGGAGATAACTGTTTGCATTAACAGTTGTACTAAGGCACCACTCAGATGCAAATAAATACAGAACACAAAGCAAGTTGTTGGTACTAGTATTCAATTGCACAATCTACCACTAATGCAGATTTAAGGCTTTTCAAAACAGGGACTTTCAATTCAAAACAGCTTTGTAAGGTTGAAACTCAATTCCTTAACAAAGCTGTAAATTCATGTGCCTTTGTTATTTTCTTTTAAAAAAAATGTAGCTTTTAATTACAGGATTACTAAAACTGAACAAGTAGTATTTTCACCACTGATACTGATTTTAATTTTCCAAGTTAGTTTCTTCTGTTGGAAAAATCTCACAGTTGTATACCCTACCATCTCTGGATAGTAAATATTTCATTACAAATGTTTAAAGATGTTAGCTCTATCCTTTTAAGTTAATAAAAGTGGCTCATCAAGCAATGTCTCCATCTAATAATTGCATGTCTTGTTCCACTTAAACATATTTAAGTCAAAAGAGATGACTGGTTTATCTGAAGCTACCTAGGCTATATAAAGGTCATCATTCTTACCAATACCATGAAGATAGCTCAATATGCTGAGAAGTAAGAAGGAATTTCTTCTATTCCAAGTAAAGGGAAAGGACCTATATGAAGAATCAAGTTGACAGTGGGGTAGGTAGATGCTCTAGGTTTTTAACACAAAAGTCAGGCCATACATCTCTCTTGCTTCTGTCAGTGAGAGGCAGATAAGGTACTATTGCTCCATGGGACGTTTTGGTTCTCTTCAAAAGCTATACACTGGTATTAAAAGGCAGGCAAATTATTCTTGATTTTGATGTAAGAAACAATATAAAAATATTTCTACTCGGTAGATTGAAATCTTCTGCACGGATATTTGACATAATAATGAAAATGAGACTTTAACACAACTGCCACAAGGATCTCTATCTTCCTGTAACATAAAAAGATTGTGAAAGACAAGACAAACTAATGAAAATCAATAAAGTATTTTATTTGATTGATTTGAATTATTACCACACTGAGCTGTAACACAGCTACCAAATATTAGGCATAGAGAGTCCCTGAAGTCTGGCTGGCAGACTATAGATGATGGAACTATACAGCTTCCTCCCACAAAACTGAGAACAAAATAATTGAAGATGTCAAACTTCAGCAGTCTCCCAACCTGTAAGACCTTAAAAAAAGGGAGAGCTTCTAAGTGGCATTTAAGGCCTCCTCCAGGATCAGTGGGAACTCCAGATGTAAAAAATATAAATATACAATCAAGCTTTAAAAAAATAAACAAAAAAGCTTCATAGCCTCTTCATATTCCTGGATTGCATCTTGGAAAGTAGCAGGCAATGACATGAGTCCATCATAATTTCGAATATCTAAATCTTATAAAAGGATGTCGGTTTGGGACAAGAACTTCAGTTTTATTGCCAGAATTTACTAAGTTGCCTGCAGCATCCCAAACCTACTCATATTCTCCGTTCCTCATGCAGTCAAGACAGGTCTTGTAGCATTATAAATCTTGTCTTCATACACTGGAAGCTAGTTTTGACTAAATAGTAGAGGAGTACTGGATAGCACTCAGTTGAGAAAATTTGCACCACTAGTATAAACTAAAGCTCTTGACCATCTTGTGATTTGCACTTCCCAAGTAAATTGCTCCAATAAAACCTTCATGTCTACTGAGGTAGAGAACAGAAGGCACAATCTCACCAAGTTTGTTTTTCTGGCTGTGAAGTTGGTTGCAGATAGTAAAGAAGGTGTTGTCTGAGCTAAGAGACAAAGCAGACAAATCCAACTAGAGCGCAAGAGAGGCCTTGCTTACAGAAGTCATCATTCCAAACTACCTGAGGTAGTTGAACAATGAGCAAGATTCGTAAGAATTATTACTTATCAATGCAGCAGCTGTGAAGTTGGAAAAAAGATCTGAGCATAAGGCCCCTCTCAGCAGCCATTGAGAGCAGTTGCTGTAGACACTGAGGACACAGATGTTACACATCTTCATCCTCTTTCTCTAAGAAGTCAGTCAAGGTACTGTCATCGACAGGAATTAATAAGTATTCCACACCATCAGCTCCCTGAGAACAGACATGCACAGACATTGTTAACACCAGTGTACAGTGCCAGGCAAGCCACTAGACAGCACTGCAATGCAATGCTAGCATTTATCTCCAGTCTGGATTAGAGCTGGACAGCATTCTGAACAACTACATTACTGAAAACCTGGAATATTTCATTGTAGCAACGCAGGAAATGCACAAATACTGAGAAAAGTCACTGAATGAGAAATCTTCTGGTGGATTATGATTGTCTGACACTACAAAGCTCCTCAACACTGTGTTCCTGTATCTTGTACTGCTATACTGCCTTATTATTAGGACAAGTGTGCATTCTTTCCTTATAGAAATACAGGTAATACTATTGGAAGCAGACTGACAGGCTCCATAGTTTCCTTCTTCTCACAGTTTTCAAAAAGAAGACATGTAGGTTGCTGAATAACCAAAGCACACTGTTTCTATAGTCCTCTATCCATGGAAAGGGTGTTGGAAAGAGCTACAATTACAGAATTTCAGCCCCTTGCCAGTTCCTACATTCTTAAAACAATACAGCAAGTAAGCATCCTTTTCATTCAAAGTGGCTGAATAGAATCCTTCCCTGGACTCACCCGCTTGGTCCGGATGAGCTTGTGGTCCCTGAATTCTGTCAGCTGTGCCCTGAGTGTCAAGTCACTGTTCACAAGGAAAGCCTCCCGACACTGCTGGTAAAAGTCATGGAAAGACAGCCCTGGAGACAGAAAAAGGCAAGAACAAGAAACTGAAGTAGTAAGATTGTCAGATTTTTCCAGGTCTAACACCTCATATTATCCACCTGAAAGTCTTGCTTTGGCTTAGACCAGAGTGGCTACAGTATCATCACCTCTTGCAAGTATATAGCCAAGGTAATACTTCAGTAATTAATGGAAAACAGCTGAATTAGCATTTGAGTCACCCTGCTGCCTAACGGAATTTTAATAGCACTTTAAATGCACTTTCTACAATAGTTATTTCTCTTGATTTCCAACTCCCCTATCTTGCTTTCTTTACCATTAAAATGTTATTCATATCCATTGCAACACCTATTACAGACAGTGACAGAATATTCCACATGTATCCTAGAAAGCAGGGGTACATCAGAAGTCATTTATATAGGATTTTATGTGCAAATTCAGTCTTCATTTTAATTTTTTTTACTCCACAGTCCCCCACCAATGGTCTCAGTCATGTCTAAGCATGTAAAAGGCAGTCCTTCAGAACCAGCCAGTCTATTGATTTCCTGTCTGAGTCAGACACAGTGCCACTAGAACGACAGTGAGCCTCACTGAGACAACTGTTTGAGCATTTCTGTTGCTGGAGATGTAACCTGCATACCAAAATCCAGGGCTGCTGTGAACAGCAACACCTCAAACAGATGAGAAAAGGTGGGTACTTACCTGGATAAGATGGATTGTCCTTTTTCTCCAGCTGGTGCTGAGCAAGCAGTCTGAATATCCCTCTAAGTGAGAGGAGGAAAGGGGAAAATCAAAATAATAATTAAAAAGCAGCCCAAAACTCCCACCATTAGGAAATATTAACTAATTTTGCCTTATGCACGAAGACCTGGTTGAGAATCTTATCACTGGATAGGGCTTGTTATCCAAATGCTGCTCATTTAAAGTAACCAGTCAGCTGGAACCCAGGTCTTACCATCTTTGTCTGGAACACTATTAACAGAAAACCCAGATTGCAAGGACTGGGTCCTTGGTAAGTGCTCCTGTGGAGTGTAACAGTGTCTTACCTGGCATTGAGAGTGAGGCTATGCAGGACATGCACTAGGGAGCTCAAAGCCAAAGATCCAGACTGTTGTACTAAAAGTGAGTTCTCGTAAGATGTTTCTTCCACATAAGGATTAAATGTGGTTGTTTCATACCAAAGCCAGTTATAGAGGCTCAGCTTTGCCTGATCCCACACTAGACAGAAAGAACAGAAAGAGCAGACAAAACGGGGAAATTTAAGTTTTCTAAGGTGTAAAACAAGCGATATTAAAATGCATGTAGTTCTGCTGTAGGACTGAGGAAACAATATATGCTTGTGAAATACACATTACATACACCCTGATAACTGCAGCTCCAGTAAGATAAATTCTCTGCAGCAACGCATTTGTAGGCATCCCTTTTCCACTGATACATTGTAAATCCTTCCAGAGTCAGGAGTGTGCAAAACAATTTCTGGTTGTAGCTGGAAGCTCTACCTAGACAAGGGAGTAAAATAGCTGAAACAAGACTCTTCTCAGAGTTTGTGGAGATTCCTCTCTCGAGTGGGAATACCCCTCAAGGTTACTCCTCCAGGCTGAGCTAAGGAGATTTGCCCGTGGTTGTTGGTATGGGTGAGTAACATCAATCTCTACTTGTATGGATTTTGCTAGCTTTAATATAACTGCTTCAATATTGCTTGAAAAAGAGTGAACTATACTAATCATTACAGCTACCTGTGCTGTGTAGTAAGTAATTCTGATTAGGATCTTTTAGTCTAATCATAATAGTAATCAATATAAGTAAGTTAAGTATTATTTGCTTTGCCATCCTTAATTTTGTGAGACAAAAGTTCAATTACACCTATATAATCCTTTAATATACACCATCAACTAAGTCTGGGGCTAAGACTGGGTCCAGCCACCCCCAGACTCTGTCTGAGAAGGAGTTTAGAAAGGAAGGAGGTCCTTTCTGCACCTCCTGGTTCAACAGGAGGGCTTCTCTAATAAACTCTGTCTGAAGCTCCCATTCTGCCCACAACACTGACCGATAAAAGAAAATTGTTTAGATGCAATGACAGACATAACATCCAATTTCCAGTTTAGTTAAGTTCCTAAAATCAAACAGTGCCGAAAGCTTGGATTCTATTTGTATATTATGCTTCTCAGTATCTTTACACAGCACAGCCACACTCCCAGTCAGGACTATACATACATCAACAGATCTGTTCTACACATCAACAGTAATACATGCTAAGTAGTAGTAATACATATAAAAATAGTAATACATATAAAAACATGCTTAGCAGCCCCAAAGCAGAACACAGATTCTTCTCTTGGCTAGATCAGGCCCAGGGGAACTCACTGAGAGGAGCATTGATGTGATCAATAGAGGCAATGAGGTAAATGCTAGGCAGGGAGGATAACTGTGCAAGGATCTGCTGACTTCTTTCTCCTCTCAACATCTGGCTGTCCAGGTTATGAATGAGGACATAGAGCTCTAAAGATGAATCTGCAAGGTCAGAAAAAACAGCAGAGAACCAATCAAAGAAACTGCACACAAGCTGGTTTCCCATTCCCAGCAGTGTAGCACAAGTCTATTCCACCACTCCCCATATACATCACTCCAATACTGCTTTCCTTGTACAACATAGTTTGAAGCTATGCTGGGAGTTTCTGAGCACCTAAAAGGGTTTTCTCAGTTCACTGTCATCACAGCTACAAGGTTGGTTTTTTTCAGTTTAAGCTTTTCTGTCACCATCCACTATCCACTTGCTCACAGCTTTACCAGGAATTGCCCCTTCAGCTGTGTTCCTTTTGCAACTGAAGGTCACTGAAATATGTTTTAGAATGGAAGACTTAGCACAGTTTATTCAGCTGCTTCTGATTTACATGACTAGTATCTTTAAGCTCCTCCTCACAGTAAAAATGTGTTTTCTATTCAAAGATGGATCCAAAGCATTATAACTTTATTGAAAATTTTAACAAGTTCTGAAAAAAGTTAGAGACCTAGCTCAGATAATGCAAATGGTAGATGTTAAAATTTCCAGCTAGCTTCTTGTTGCTGTACTTATCCCTGGGAACAACTGTTATAGACAGGTAGAAGAATTATAAAAGAAAGGCCTCATAAAATCAGGCCTGCTCTGTTAAATTAATAGCTAGCCTGTCATTTCTTTTAAGTGCAGCTAAGTAATCTGCAAGTTCCCATGCGAAAACAATCTTGATATGAGAGCTCATTAACACAAGAACATATTCTTGGGTGAAAAACAACTAGCACCTGCATAAAGAATAAGATCTGTCTCATGAGAATCAGAAGAAAAAATATGTAAACTAGCTAAAAAACCAGAAGTTTGATAGATATGTAAAATACCATGTACCAACCAATGAACTAAGTGTGAATGTATTGTCGAACAATAAGATCTGACACAGGGCCTTCTGCTAATCCTATAAAATATGACCTATACAATAAAGATTTGGCTTTTCCTGCATGAACAAAATAGAGTCTCAGCTGATTTATTCCAATAAACAACCATTTCCTGAGTCCAGAAACAATTCTAGAATTGTAACCAGTTTTTGTGCAAATCCATACATACTTGCCTGCCAATGGAAACCAATCAGATCAGCTATAGCAGACTGTAAGACTGACTTATGTACATTCAGGTAGGAACTGCTGTTTCCTTGCCTTTTTCACTTAGTCCCACCAGCAATACTCATAAGGTAATGATGAAAAACAGAATGTAAATGCTGAAACACCCATGCCATGCCCAATTAAGATTCCATGGCTATTTGTGTATGAATATACAAGCACTAAGACAGACATTCAGAAACAATTCAGCAAGCATTTTGTGAGGCAATACCAGTTTAATTTTGTTTTTGAAACCACTTCTAACCTGCTTGACACTGCTGTCCTGCTGTAAAACACTGACTGAGCTAACAGCTTACATGGGGTTGTTACACACGCATGTACACAGATATGCCTAGTGCATGCATGTTTTCATGTATGTTGCCTAAATTACAAGCAAGAAAGTATACTAGCTACAATGCACTAAGAAACTGTAACTGCCTGTATAAAAATTACAGGGGAAGAAAATGTCCAGGCTCTCTTAACAGTAAGTAGACTCTAACATTTTTATGCATAAAGTTAGTAATTTTACCTTCTTTAAACCTTTTGGTAATGAATTCTAGTTGGTCAAGGGGGCTGCGGAAGGTCCCTATATGGTCCAAAACCTCCTCTGTGATGGAGTTGAGAATCTGAAAATGAAATAAGGAGTTCCTTATGAAGGGCTCTGACACTGAAGTGCAGAAAATCTGAAACTGAGCCCTTAGCTACCTTGTGAGAGATAATCTGATTATTACCATAAAATCCCTAAAACAGTGAACATAAACAAAAAAATTATACCCCTTCTCAAAACAGTGACATAAAACAAGGCTTTAGAATGATGAATATCTATTAATGACAGAAATTACTGCAATTCCTTGGAAAATGTACGGGATCATTTCTTCAAAGTATTAGAAGAGAGAGGAACTGCTCTACATTCGGAGTCTGTTCCTATAGGGTGCAGCAGGTTTCCTTAACATTTTACATTGAAAGACTCTAGAGGTATCTGTAAACACAGGATGATTACACAAACCCACAAGCTTTTCCCACACTTACAGATCTCACAGTGATGCTGGGGAAGTATCCATTAACCACCAGGTGAACAGAATCCTGGAGCAAAGAGGTACGAAACTTCTCCAATAGATCACGCTTTGAGCCCAGTCCATAAAGCACAATATTGAAACCCAAGCTGCAGAAAAGTGAGCAAATACATAGGATCAAAGAAGTCCATATATTCATTAAGCAAAATGATCCATTACAATCTTGGTTTTAGAAATTTCATGTTTTGTCAACTCCAGGCTTTCCTTTAGCTTACAGCTGATAAATAAGGTTAGCTACAAGGAATTTGAAACCTGGCACGTGTATCCTAGCAAAAGAATCATTTTAGCAGCCTAGAAGCTCATAAACTTAGCAAAACATGGATGGAAGAAAATGTTATTGACTAAGAACAGAATACTAGATCTAGAACTTCAGGTAAGAAATGGTAATCAACACTCACATGCATCCCCTCACCAAGTATTTTTATTACAGGTTCACTACAGGTCACGGTAATTACAAGAAAAAAAAGCAAACCTTCATACTGGTTTTCCATTCTGATCCTCAGGCACAATTTCAAAGCAAAATTACTCTATACTCATGTATACTTCTTATCCTAATTTTTCCACAGAAAAAGAGGCAGGAAAGCATAAAGAGAGCATGGTATGAAATTGTAGAGACCCAGAAAAGCTGACTTTAGTCGCATCCCTCATCCTCTTTCAGGCTGCACTGTGATATGGGAAATGCTCATTAGGCCTTAGCCTTGATGAACTGCACCTAGACTAAACCCCTCTCCAGCTTATCAGAAACACTGTCTGTTACCAGGATCTAATATTGTCTAATGAGCACCTGATTTTTAATGAGTAGCCTTGGAAATTCATTTTTCTTGCCTGAGTAACAATCCAAGTGGAATAATATTTCTGTTGCTGCACCTTCAAAGAAAGTTACTGACTCAAACTGTGGCCAGGATGAAAAGATCACTCTGACTGAAGCCCACTGCCTTGTGTCCCTATAAAAGCAGTCTAAAGTGAGACCCTTTGAGCTCTCCATCATGCGGGGCTGCTGCATACTCAAGCCCACTCTCTAACAACATTGCAAGCAGTGGTCCAGAGTGAGATCTTCTTGAGTTCTTAAATCCCAGAAGGTAATTGACTGATGTCTCCATGTCTCCAACACCAATAACCAGGTGGCTGTGAAGCCAACCAAGTGGTAACAGACAAGAATAATTGGTAGTAACCAAGGACTACTGGTACTAACATGATGTGGGAAAGAACAAATTTTGGCTGGAGAAGGGGGCCCAGGTGGAGATAGGGCAAAACCTTTCCATGAGAAAGAACAACAACGAAGTACAGTGCAAGCACAGGAATGACTGGCAGGAAGTGGACATGGGACTATAAGGTGCGACTGTGCCTACCGAAGAGCCCCAAAGCCCTTTGACCCTTTTCCAGAAAGACCTAAAAGAACAAACTGTGCATGGTAACTAACTAGCATAGAAAGTGACAAACCTGTCTTTGGGGCAGAGACATCTGTCCATAAAAAGACATCCCTCCTGCACAAGCTCAGGTGATGACCCCCAAACCCTGGACATCTCATCAGCTGAACCAACACCGCTGGATCATAACTTATGACCTGGATCAATGCTGAATCCAGGATCAGCATTCCCTCAGCTGGCTCAATGCTGGAATGATGGCTGGTGATCTCTTTTTTGCTCTTTAATTCATCTCTCCTTTTTAAAATTAAGCTCTGTAGTTTCTCTTTTCCCTTCACCCTACCCCTTTATCCAAAACCCAGTACTATGTACCTATAGAGTAGGTCAGGGACTAACATACCAATTTCCATCATTTCCACACTTTCCACAAAAGTGTGTGATTTACTAACGAAACTATGATTTTTTTACAGACCCTCTGACTTCTGTCATTGCTTTTGACCAATAAGCATTTTTGAATCTTAAGCACTTTACTTTCAGGCGTGGGTCATCACAGGAATCACAATGCTTTGTTTAGGTTTGAGAAGCAGGAAAAGCATTATCTTGATCAGAAAGAGGAGTATCAGGTTACTCAAATAGCACTGAGCAAAGGTAAGGTGTTCATCAGCTGTCACTGCATTCACATCATCATGGGATTTGTTTCTTCTGCTCTGCCACATACATGTCTAACCATTTGGTCAGATCACCAAGTAACAGAACTCCTCCTCTTGCAACTCTCCAACTTTCAAAGCTGATGCCTTCTTCATACTCTCTGTCCTCCCCATGGATCACAAATCTCCTTATACTCCAGTTCCTTGTAAAAGCTTCCAAGGGGCTTTCTCATCACCAGTACTGGCTCCAGCTTCAGGGGTGGTGGTTTGCCTTCTTTAAGAATCTCACAGGGTCTCTACAGTTCCATTTGCTTTCCTGAATGTTCACCCTTCTCCTTCCAATGGAGATACACACAAAGCCAAATAAAATGTATATTGCCAGTGTTTCCAAAAGCATTAGGGTTTCTTCATGCCCAGATCATTAGGTACCACGGGCACTGAAAGTTAACCACTACACCACAGGAGACAGCCACAGACTGAAAGCGGTGAGGGTGGGCTACTCACTACTAACTCATTGCTGAAAACAAAAATGATTCCTCACAAAGAGCACTTTTCTCATAATTCATTTTCCCTCTTCTCTCACTATTCATGTTCCCTGTTTGTGAATGCCCTCTAGCTTGGTTTAGAGAGGCACACGCAAACTAACCAGGTAGAATGCAACTTCACTGCACTTCAGACATTTGGTTCAAGGAGTTAATCAGACAGGATTTGGTCTACAGGACGCACTGATTTAAATTAATGTCACCCACTTTTAAATTTAAGCAATCAAAGAAAAAAATTTGCTCCTTAATTCATCCACAAGATGTTGCTGACATAAGGGTAAGTTTACTGGCAGAGCCTTTTAACTAAGCTTCTTCAGTGACTCTCCTTGGATACTTACTGTAATTGCAGCATCCACTTGGAAAACAAGGATTCATGTTGCTGGTTAAGGTCTCTAATTTCAGCACCATAGGCAAGGGGAGCATTTTTCAAAAGATCATGCAGTGTTTGCTGTGTTGAGAAAGAGATGACAGTCATTCAAAGTTGAGAATAAGCAAGAGATACACCTGAAGTCCTTAAAACACCCTCTAGCACGCTCCCTATCTAGAGAGAATAGTTTTCATTGTCAGTGCACTCAGTTTGTGGTTAGTTCTTTATCCTCCCCATTAAGACCCCAGTAAGCACAGTTTTGCTACTGGAGACACAAAGCAGAGATTAAGTAACCTTATTATGGTAAATGGCAGCTAGGCTAGGACTAAAACAGATGACACACTGTGTATTTTTATCTTCATGCCAAGTATGGAAAAACCACTACAGGAAAAACAGATACACACAGAGCTTACATAGCATCAAGCACTGTACCAACAAGATACAACATCACATCCCTACTCACAGGAACAAAGGCTCCAATCAACATGCTTAGCAAGGGTTCAGGTGTTTGTCACTATGAGAGAAAGCTCAAAATGCCCACCATCTTAAAAAAAAAAAACTACAGCAGAAAAGATACAATTTGCAGCTGATAGCTCAATGTAGAAAAGCATCAAGAATCAAAGGATTAATTCAGCTTTGAAGATATACTGTGATGCTGACGTTTAAACAGCAAAGTAGCACGATAGCATCAAATCTACACTGGCCTCTCTTCCTCTTCAATTTTAATAGCTTTGCTTCCCACTCCCTTGCTGTAGAAGAGAGTTCACACTGGAAAGGCAGCTGCAATGTATCAGACAAAGTACCGAGAGACAGAACTGCAAAACCTTCAACTACTTTGAAGCCAGCAGCAGCTTTAACACTGTAAGCCATGATTTCTTCCCACAGCTGTTATGAAAGAACTTGTTAAAAATCCAGATATTACTCTGGGCAGACAATAGCAGGCATCAGGCAGTCTGCATATATGCCATCTTTTAAAACACAAATGGATACAAAAAAGCAGTCACAGACACAAGAGCTCCAGGTATTCTACACAATTCCCTGAGATTTGTCCTTGTAGGGTACAACTGTTTGATTTGTAGTTCAGTCACCACCATTAGACTATTCCTGTCTCCTAGAAACTGCAAGGGAACAAAGTACATCTAGCAAACTATGTGACAACATTTAGAGCTGTTACAGTTCTGCAAGTGGCTTGACCCAGTAATGTTCAGATGAAATCAGCTCTCTTGATTTCCAGTACACATAAATCGTCAAGACAGTTTTTAATTCCCTGAACCATTTCATTGACAAAAATGATGCTTTAATACAAGTTTGTACAATTCTGCTTCTCCCTCTTCTCCTTCCCCAAAAGCAAACTTTGACCTTTTCTCGTAACCGCAGCTTTCAGCTGTGAGCTCACCTGATAGTGCCTTCTCCCTGCATTTTCGCTACTGTGTCAAATTCAAATAACTGGGCACTGGCCCTGCTAAGAGCAGCAGTAGAAAACATACTGCTTAAATTGCTACCTAAATCAGCATTACCACTGACCACGTAATCAGTAGAAATAAAGTGAAAATAGCAACATCAGAGATTTTGATGAGGGAACTCTCTATCACAGAAATCAAAACCCCAGAGTTGTGTGACTCACTATGAACTGTACCTGATTCAATCTTCTTTTCCGCAACTTCTGCAGCGTTCGGTCTGAAGTGAGCACTTTGGAGCTACTGTGAGCTTCAAAGTATTCCTCCACCAGGTTGCCCTAAAAAAGGACAGCAAGATCATCAACACTTCTGTTACCAAGTTACTCATCTCCCTAAGATGGCCAATGAGACATAGAGCAAGGGTGAATACAGAAAGACAGAAATTATTCGCAAAATTGGCTTCTACAGCAGCATTCTGCCAAAGCTAACCTAGTCAGATGATTCTTTCCTGAAGAGAGAGCCAGAAAAGAGATTCTGAAAGAGGTAACATAAGAGGAATTCTTAATTGGTGTGGGGATCCCTGGTGCTGGAAGGAAGTAAGATAATTAAGCTGAACACCAAGCCAGAACAGTAATGTGTGCTCCTTTTGGTACTAAAGGAATCCATTTCTTCATCCTGTCTCAATACAAGGTCTCCTGCTCCATGGACATCTTAGACTTCTCCTTCTGAAGCTACTAATGATGCCAACTGGATTAGCACAGGTTCACATGGTGCTTGTCCAACAAGGATTACTCAGAAGTACAGCAAAAGCCAGCCCAGCTGGTTTGATCTGAAATGAGTTTAGCAGTCCTTCCCCACGGTCAGGTGCGGCCACTAAGAGCTTATTGTCACCATACATCACTTCATGTTTGCTAGCTCAGGGGTATATTTTTGCACACTCACCATCTTTTTCTCCTTAATGTTTTTGGCTAGGCTGTTTCTGGGAGGAGGTGTAGACGCACCCTTAGTTTTTGCAGGAGTCTTTTGATCTGATAAAACCGTGCTAACTTCCTTCTGTTCTTCCTCATCTTCTTCCTCTGAGCAGGAAGCAGAATACTCACTCTCACTTTCTAAATAGGGATCTGGAGCTAGAGCATAAATGTTACGGTTAAAAGCTATGAATGATTTCTTACACAGAACTCATGTTGCACCATCTCACACACATTCTCAAGATGTTTTACAAGCACATGAATTCTAAATATATTTCACAGAAAGGTAAAATCAATGCTTAAGAGAACTGCAAACACAGATGGCCGTTTCTTTTGCAGTTCTAGGATCACAAAGTATTGTTAAGTAAAGCTTCCTCCTTGATAGCAACTAAGAAACATCATTGTACCATAAAAAGAGACTAAAAATGGACAACAGAATTCCCTATTTCTCTTAGCATCTCTATATCAGTTTTCCCAAATGCCAATTGTGCAGGCTGAGTATCTTCTATGTCACATTCTGCAAACAAGTTGTTGTAAAATACCTCTGTTAGCAGCACTGATTGAAGAGCACAGATGAAATCTGGCTCATTCTTGGTTTCTCAACACAAAAGAAATAGAAGATGAAACACCATGTACTAAACTCTCCTCTGCACTCATTCTGGTTTAGCCAACCAGTTATTGGAAATATTTTGACATGGACATCCCAGCCATTTTCAAAATTTTTATGCCTGGTTCAAGCAATTGGGCCACACTAAATGTCAGCATAGGTAAGATTACTGAAACTTTTGTCTCTTTTGATCATATTACTGAAGTTCAGTAACTTGGTGCTTCTAACCCTCCCACCCCTCAGCTTAGTTGCAATCAGTTGTAGGGGAAAGGTCTACATGGATTTCCTTAAGGTCATTTCTACAGTCTCTGCAGTATGAATCAGGTTGTTTCAGTCACACTGCTATCACAGACAGAAGCTCAATAGGAAAACAATCTCCCTTGAACACAGTGCCTCACTGATTGTGGCAGCTGACAACAAAGGCTGATCTTTACCTGCTAGTCTCTTTCTGAGTCTGTAAGGTGTGGTGGACACAAATTCTTTCTTTTTACTCTGGAACAGCAAAGAACAAACATGCATTAAAACAAACATCTCTCTCCTCTAAACTACCCTCTTCCAAGCAAAGATAGGTTACATTTCCAAACTATTTCAGCCCACATGAAACTGGAAAAGTAGAGGCAGTTAAGTATGGAGAGTTCTTGTTTTCCCATTCAGAGGGAGACAGGATCAAATTCAACAGGGGCTTAATTCTTTCATCTCAAGATGGAAAGTAGAAAACTGTGAAATCTCCAACTAAGATGCCAATCTTGGCCCCTCAGGAACAGTCAAACCACAGCAATGACAAACTGGAAATGCTTCAGTCCCCACAGCAGTCACCTTCCACATCATGCTGTCTACTCAAAGTCATCTGGAAGTCCTCTATGAAAACAACGACCAGAATGACAGAAGAACACTCAGCATACTAAGCCCAGAAGTACAGCAGAGGAATCCAAGCTGTCTGGGCTCACCAAGTTGTAGTGGCACATCTTCCTTACATACATTTAAAGCACATGCCTGACTCGGACACTGGATCAAGTCTGCAATACTTAGGAAATACTTTTGCTGATCCTGACAAAGTGGATGTGAAATCATCAAGCAGTGACCATGGCATCCCCAAACAGCATGTCTTTTTCAGGTGTATCTCATCCTGGAACCTCATATCAGAAAAGCTGTGCACACATTTCTGCTATGATGCTGTACTATTTTAGAAAGCCAACTCTTTCACTCCACAGCCATCACAACTGGCAGCTATGCACTGTATCTCTTCTTTATAAACCAACTGGTAAGTAAGAAACTGAACAGCATCATAGTTCTGGAACTCCTGTTCTAAAAGCATTTCTTACAATTAGGGCTGTTTCTTCCTTTAGTGAGAAACTGAGACTTTAACCATATATTAAGGGATTATCTAGCATCCTCACTTGTGTGATGCAAGGAAATAGTTTCCACCCATGACAATTAAGCTGTCAAACCTATGTATATTTGCCCACTGACTCCAAACCCCAGTCCCGACTAATGGTTCTCACTTGAGTTACTCCTCTCTGGTTAGAATAGAAGACATCTCTACTGTGGAGTATGCTTTTCAAGGTCCTTCCTTTCCGAACTGTAGTAATTGGCTAGTTCAAGTTTTACAAGTGGGGAAAAAACCCAAATAAAAAATTCAAGCAATGTAAAGTCATTACTCACCCCCTGCTGCACTCTGTTTGAACTTGAACGTTCTGAAAAGGAAGAAACAGCTTTGTAGAGCGTACTGCAAATTTTCAACATTGGCACAAGATGGTTCATTAAAAAAACAGGCATTCACTGTTCAGAGGTACACTGCACCAGCATATCAGCTCCCTGGATAGTCAATCCTGTGAGGGAAGCCTCTATTCCTCCCAGATAGGCAAGGAGAGAAAAAAGGGAGTTGCTGGGAGGAATGGGTTAGAAGTGGAAGATGACAAGGAGAATTGTAAATACGCTCAAGTGGCCATGCAGCTGGGGATAGCAAAGACTCAAACAGCAATGCAGAAAAACAGATATACCATGTCTACTGCTGTTTACCCTGTGTCTGCTTTGGGAAGTAGAAACATCTGTGTAGAGATAATGTAGGAGTTTGGTAGGCCTGGAGGCGCACAAACAGACAGATCAGAACACAGTGGAGATCACAGCATGGGGATAAACCACACATGTGCAAAACCGCTGACAGACCAGTGTGAACAGCAGGCTGGTTCTAGCACTGAACCACATAAGGGTGCCTGCATCTCCATGCAGTGCCTACATCTCCACTCATGTCCCTCTGACCAGGTGTTGCTTCAGAAGGATAACAGAAATAAATTTACTCTTTACATTCTGGCTGTGAGTTTGTGGTGGCTCCAGCAGCCTGCCTGTGTCAGGTCACACAAGAGTCAATGTTATTACCACAGAAGGCAGCTTTTAATTCTTGGTCACAGCTTTGGGAGGCCAGGAAGAAGGAAGAGACTCCAGTAGGAGGGATGAGGCTGAAAAATGAGCTAACGTTCTTTCCCTGAGCACATCAGATTCCATTTCCAAGTACAAATGCACATGATCTTGCCAGTGTTGACATGCATTGACTTCTCCCACCTGTATTTCTCTCTGCAATACTAGGTGTTAAATATTATATAATAAAGTGTGAATTTACACATGAATACCCACACAGTCCTTCCCAGTCAGTGTTTAAACACACCAGCCCAGCTCATAACTCTCTCAAGTGCAAGTATTTCTACTGAACAGAGAGGAAGTTATTAAATGTCACAGCAACAGATGAGAGATGTTCATGTTTCCTCTAGAGCAGCAGGGCAGAAGAAAAGAGCTGACACCCAGGTGAAGCACAGGCCATGTACATCAAACTGCTCAGCCCATGGTGTTAACCTGACTAGAATACTTAAGCATGATAGATGCTGAAACTCAAGCATCCACTCCACCACCCAAAGAGAAACATAACCCCCACTCACTCAGCTTCAGTTTCCCAAACCATCACAGGACTTACTGTTGCTTTGAGGGGTTTTGGCCATCTTCTCAGGGCACTTGGACTGATCAGGTGCCACATTCTGTTCTGGTGTCTGGGCTAATTCAGAGGCTGCAGGAAATAGGGAGAAGGGAAGGCAGGACATGTCAGGTACAAAACTTCCAGCTCTGGCTAGTCAGAAATGGAGCCATACACCTGAAATGCTCTCTACATATTAATTTCCTAGCTATTTCAGGAACCAAATACTTCTATATTTTTCTAACCCTAAAGGTGGCTGTATTCCTCACTGAAGATTTTCAAAGGCTGAACCCATTAATTAATTAAGTTTACAAATATGGTCAATGCAATGGCAGAGCATGCTCTGCTCCCTGGGGGACCACATGTCTTTGAATTAGAGCAAGGTTTGGTCAGGTCCACTTAGTCCTTTAAGACAGCTCAGCTGGACATAACAGATCATCAGATACAGCAAACACATCAGTTCCCCAGGAGGAACTATTTACCTGTGCCTACTCCTCATCAGTACAAGCTGAAGTTGAATGACTGATGTGAATCTGAAATACCCTGCTAACAGTCCCTACCATTCTATGACCAACAGCCTATTCCATGTAACAACACTGGGACTAACAGACTACCATAGTATGACTTCCCTCAGTTTTCAAACTGAGTCACAGCTCTAGGAAGGAGCACCAGTGAAATCCACCCTGCTGCAGAAGGAGGTCTAAGATAGGAAACACAACTTCCCAAGACACAGCAGAAACTAAGAGGCACCAAAACCAGTTTCTGCATAGTGATTCAGTAGGATGTTCCCTCTCCCTCAGATCATCCTTTGTAGGATATATCATTAGCTGTGACAAATAAACACTAATGAAGTTCAGATGGTGCTGGACATACAAGGATTCTTGAAGTGAGTGACATCCCACTCAAGCACCTTATTAGAACCAAAACCGTCCACCCTCTCAGGAACTGCCACTTTCTGCTTGCTTCTCCTAAGTCTGCAGAGAAAGAAGAGCAAAACATACCCAGCTCTGCCATTTTATTGGAGCGTTTGGGAGTCTGGAATGAGTAAACTTCACCACCACTTATATTTGAGCCATTTCCCTCTGGATCTGTGAAAAGACATGTTACTTGCAGCTATTTTAAAAGCACTGATAATATTCCCAACCCAAGAAAGATGGAATGCAACATTTCACTATTTGGCTTTATATTGCAGGTGATACAAAACAAATATAATAATAAAATCCTAGAATCATAATCTTCTCTTCTACCTGTTACCACAAGCACAGACAGAGCAGATTGGGCCCTCTAAAGCAATTTCACCAACACTGTACAACCCTAACACTGTAAGAATCTCCTGAAGTCAGAGCTGTGTAAGGTTTTCCCCTGGGCACATATTATATTATATTATAATTATATTATATTATTATACCTTGGGCACATATTCCAAGAGCAGCAACATAGTTCTTCTCTTCCAGGATCTCCTGAGCTTCATTATCAGAAATATTCTCAAGCTTCTTCACAAATCTCTTGACACTGACACTCAGCTGAGCCTTGTCCTTCCGTACTTTAGTTCCTAGAATTGTAATAAAACCTTTAACCTCCTGCTATTTAATTATTTCTATTGCAGTAGTACACAGCCACCTGACTTAGACACCAGGTTCCTGTTACGCAAATCACTCAACAAATTCAACGCTGAGATGTTCTGCTAAAAGTACAGCTGGTCAATAGCTGACCCTATAGCCATTTATCCCTCCTTCACCACAAATGCTGGCTTCTGCAGTCCATGAGGATAAGACACCCATTTCAGCAAACACCAGCTCCACAGAGAAGAACAGGAGAAATGACAGTGGCTCACGCATTACAGTATCAAAATGCATGCAAAGGGGATAGTACTTGTCAACCCTTATTTTTCCTAGAGAAGAGCAATTGGAAAATACCTTGCCTGTGGGCTGTCAGTACACTCATGGGAAAATGTAGGCTGAGAGCCCTCTGGAGACCATCTACATGACCTTCTGCTCAAAGCAGGACCAGCAGTGCAGTCTGAAAGAGATGCTCCGTGCCATGTACTGGCAAGTTTTAAGCATCTCCACAGAGGTTCCCCACCTTAAAAGTAGTCAGAACTGCTGCAAAACACTCCTAGGGCATGCACCTGCAGCCTCGTTCCGCATTGACTGAGCGAGTGTTTAACCGCGTCAGGCCCGAGGAGCGTCCCGGCTCCCTGTGCCGCTGCCCCGGCACCCGCTGCTGGGAGGGAGCTCATACACGCCCCGCCTGCAGCCTGTCCAGTGCCAGGCTGGGACAGAGACACTCTGAGGGGGGGGGAGCCAAGCGGGGCAGAACGACCCCAGAGGCCTCGTCCTTCTGCGAGGCTCTGCAGAACCCAGCTCGGGTGTTACAGAGCCCTTTTCCCGGGGGCCGCCGCGGCTGCTCGGAACCTCTCTCCCAGCGCCCTGGGAGCAGCGGGCGGCGCTGGGCTGGGCTATGCCCCGGGCCAGCTGTACCTGCGTCGTCGGAGATGTGCTTGAGGACGTCCTCGTCGGACACGAACTTCACCTGCAGGGTGCGGCGGCTGCTGCGCATCTCCTCGGGCCGGCTCATGGCGGCTCCCGTCACGTGGGCGCGGCCCCGCCGCCGGGGGGCGCT
>WBNO01021829.1:125006-165557 GCA_013400575.1 Peucedramus taeniatus
ACCCTCACCAGCCTGAATCACACCTCTGAAAACCAGCAATGCACAAACTATTCATTTCTGTTCAGAAACAGCACGATATTTATTTAACATCTTTATATATTTATATATATATATATATATATAATTTTTTCTGCATTGCAGATTGTGTCGAGTTTTATACATCTCTATTTACAATGATTTAAAATAATTATATTTCTTCTCTGGCAGGTATTTACAAAGTCAATAGTAACTACATTTCACATTTCAACAAGTCAACAGCATGAACCAGCTCAGTAAGACAGTTAAGATAATGGCTTACATGCACCAATAACATGATCTTCAATACGTGCCTTCTTCAGGACTAAGAATGAAGACTTTCCCCGGTCCCCAGGTTAAAGGACATCATACAGCAGAGGTCACGGTTATTAGAAACCCGTTTGATTTAGTCCTTCACCAGTACCGAATCTCGGATGTCTGGGGCTCTCACCAGCAAGCAGGGCTATGCTGGTCGAGAGGGGCTCACACCACCCATCCACGTCCTTTTGCCTGGCCTGTGTGTCCACAAGCAGTGGGCTATGTGCTGCTTATGCTCCTTCTATGAGATTAAATAATGCTAAAGTAGTAAAAATCCTCAGAAACCTTAGTTCACAGAAACAAACCTAGTATGACGAAAAAAGTAAGAAAATAATCTTTTAACCCTTGCAGAATGTTTCTTTTTGCTAGTAAAACAGAGCAAGTCCTGTATTCTTACAAGGACAAAAAACAGATCAAAAAACTCATTGTCAAGTACAGGAATTACAAATTTTAAAAATGCAGCATGGGGTATATATCAATTTAGTTGTTGGGGTCTTCTAATAGCAAATAAAAGCTACCATAGTAAATCTAAAATGTATTAAGAGTAGCTGATTATTAAAAATCTTTATTAGCTTTTTCCTGGAATCTTCAATATGAAAAAAGTGTTAAATGACTCTGTTTTATTTAATCATATGGTTTTTTGTCCATAAATAACCAGCTAGTAATACCCACCCCTAAAGTATGTACTATGTGCAAGAAAACAGAAGTAATCATTGAACACTGACACACGCACACACACACACACACATCACACACGCCAGTACTAGGAATCTATTAATATTCTGACATGTTGATTTATCCTGAGTGATTGTTAACTCACATCTACTGCATACTTGAAGCCACAAAGTTTTTACTACTTGCATTTTTCATAAACTAATAACATGAAATTCTAGCACAACAACAGTTACTGTCTAAACAGAAAGAAGTGTCAATAGCCAGTATTTCTGTTACTCCCAAGTACTTGTTTTAGAACTAAAGGTAAAAGGTTGCTCTACTTTTTCTGTTTCGTGCTCAGTTCTGGGGAGGATGAGGACTCAAACACAGAGGATTCACTACTGATTTGTAAGGAAGTTTCCATGACAAAGCACCATAGAGACACTTTACCAGCAGATACTTCTAAACAGAAATCTCCCCTGACCATTTTACTCTCTAAAATCAAAACCTGTGAGAATTCCAAAGTACATTTTAAAGCAATTTAAATTTTTACTCCTGAAAAGATTATTAATCACTCATTAAAAAGTTGTGTCAGAATGCAAAGACAGTCTTCTCTAAAACCGCTTAAATTTTACAGACTGTGAAACACTGGGAGCTCACGCCCAAGTGGCTGCTCAATAAAACTTGATCTCATCACTCTGCTCATCATGCACAAGCTAAAATGTAGGGCAACATTTTACTGTATGGATACAAAGCTTTAATATACATCTGTTCCCATCAACAGCTCCTCACACGAAAACCATATCTTTATGATAGAAGGGATAATTTATGGACCCATTTAAATTCAGTTGGTCCCTCAGATACTACCTTTGGTAAAGTCTGATGAACACAGTTTAAAAAAAATTCAGGGAGAGGTACAGCCTAGAGAAAAATAAGTAAAAGGATGAAAGCAAAATTTTTTTCCATTACATCTCAAATACAGAGGATTAAAATGGGACAGATTTTTACTAAATCCTTTTCTGAAGCTGTAAGGTACCCTTAAGACTTGCACAGCTTACTTCTAAACTTTTAATATCACAGGCCTTGACACTCGACAAACTTACTAGGCAAGTTTATCTAAAATGGTTGGCTGTTGTTTTACAATCTTGTTCCAAGATTTATTTTAAATAAAACTTCATAATGACTATATGGACAACCTCGTACATATCAGCCTTGCAAAATCTACTTTATGTTTTCAGGAACAAACCAAGTTGCTCACAGCTCACCATCATCTTCCACCATTGTGAAAGAGGCAGGTAAGTATTCTGTCTCTTCAGCTGTTCATGACAGAAATTTTGACAGACTAATACATGTATTCACTAACAAACACCCATGTCATGATTCACTACCCTGAATCACCTACAGAAAACCTTTCAACAGCAAAGTTATCCAAGTGCCAGTGAGGAAAAAACAAAAATAATGAACAGAGATTAAGGCCCATATGCTAGAAACAAATACCATTTAAAATACTGAAGATAATATAAAATATAAAAAATTATATAAATCAAGAATGTGATGCAAGTACAGACGATCTGTCTTGTTTGTTTAACATGCTTGAAAAGGAATGATATTTTGCAACTTTAGTCCTGCAATTATCCTAAAGAAGAAACTGAAATAAAAGAGGTACATTTACTCTTCTGATGAAAACTATTCCTATTATATAAATGCTTGTTACAAATGACACCTAGTTGATGGCTTTAATGTTATATTAAACATGCCAAGGTAGCAATATCTTTGGCAATGAGAGAATTTAAGGATGAGATTATTAGATCTTCTAACATCAAAGTATTTTTTGTGTGCAGTACATAACGTTTCATTCAAACAAACATACTCCATTATATTTTCCACACCTCCTCTAGAATTTAATTTCCACACCTCTGTACCTATGCTGTACAGCTTGATTTTTAAGATTTTATTCAAAAAATTGAGTCTCTCTTAGTCTTCAAATTCATTTAAATTTGTAAGCCAAGATAAACAAAAATGTCTGCTTTGTGACCAAAGTTAAAATGCTGAACACTTAAAGGAGATAGCCATTGGTTCATGATAAAATAGGACAAGTTCAAACTCTTAGGTTAAAATACAGCCATAGCATAGAATTATCTATTCCAAAATTAATTTTTCAAAATATAATTCTCTGAACATGTTATACATTAAATATTGAGGAAAATTTCCCTGGAGTTACAATTTTCCAAGAACACTAATAGACTTCATTAAAGAAGTAAAACAAACCACATAGTATCTGAAGACAAAAAGCAGAGTTGGGGTCACCTTACTGCAGAGTAGCTTTACCACCACTAAGATGCAGGTTTCCCCCTTAATCTTGAAAAATATGTTCCTATTTACATACAGTATACACACAGTTGAGGCAATTGATTGTCAACACGTGACAAATGTATGTACCTACTCACACACAAGTAAACCTCACATGGTGAGAAAAAACCCTGTCCCAGTAAACTCCAGTATTCATAAGTAGTGCAAATAAATACTTTGTCAGAAAACATCTTTTTTTTTTTTCTTTTTTTTCCTCACTATTTTGATTACTTTAATTACGTTAAAGCTAGCAGGAGTATGTTGAGACCAACACACTTGCAAACTACAAATACTAGATCTAATGCTTACTGGCTGTAACATGATGTTCAGCATTACAGAATGAGTTATGCTGTTAAAAATCTTCAAATTCACGTCATAAAGGGTGTTCAAAGAAATCTGCACTTAAAATGGATCGTGATAAGGAAGTATCCATTTTATGAAATTTTCCAAATGAAAACAAAAGGGATAATACAGAAATTTAAACAGTCATCTTGCAACATTAATAGGTATTTTTACTTCATCACTTTGCTCTCTGACGAATGAAAATATGGTTCACCTTTCAACCAAAAAGCTGCTCACAATAAACCCCTGAAAAGGATAATCAAGCTAGAGTTCACAATCCCAACATTTTGTATTATCTTAAAATGACAAAGTCCAAAAAATTAGTTGCAAAATGGCAGCATATTGTGATGTCTATCAAGGAACATTTCATTTTTCCCTACTGAAGTATATGTATACATCAGAATATAGAATCTACTCTTCCTCACCTAAGAATTGCATGTATGTGTGTGCATGCACACATATGGAGGGAAAAATCATAAGTGTTCTGCTTCTTGTCCTTTTATAATGCTGCAGTTGCACCCAAACAGTACAGAAATCTAAATCTAGTGCCTCCAGTACCAAATGTTCTAAAAGAAGAGACAGCAGAGTGAATTTAGGATAAGGAGGTTTGATTTAAGTCTAAACATTTGTCACAGGTGTCAGAAAATTTAAGTATGCTTTGTACTTTGTTTAGTATTTAGCATATATAATCAGAAACCCAGCAGATTATTCCCTCCACCCATATCCCAGACATTTCTAATTTTATTTCTGCCACAGTACTTTGGAACATACTGAACATAGTGCATAAAGATTTGCTATGATCTTGCCACACTTTAGCATAGTTTGAGACACGTCTAGCAGCAGTAATGACAAACATGAAACACAGCACTGCACAGCCTGGTACTGCAGCTGGTTTGTAGATACTCGGGATGACTGCATTTGTAAGGTAAATGTTCAACAGTACTTGGCTGAAAAAAAACAAAACGAGCTCCCACAACTGAAACACTGCACTAAAAGGGTAATTTTTGAGAAGTCACAGATGTACCACATCAGCACATAGAAAACATAATTATTTTACAGGGATAAATTTGAACTCTTTTTAAAAAGACTGATATGGAGTAGGTATATATACAGAAGAACAAACCAAAATACAACGAATGAAACCATAACAAAAGGCACATGATCAAAATGAGAAGTGTAAAAATAATTTAAAAGGTAGTTTGACGGAGGTTTTTCCAATTTGAATTTACACATGTACATTTGACTTCTCTATCTGAAGCCAGTAAAGCCATCTCACTTTCCTGAAATAGTTTTCATAGTGTGGGACCCCACATAAAAAAACTGCTTTTAGAAAAAGGTTGCAAAATTTGACCTGATGCCAATTTAAGTGCCCTAAAACTTCTGGAGGAATGCATCTAATGACAAATATAGAAAGGAGAGAACCTTGCTAATGAACAACTTTACTTTTCAAAATACTAAAATTAAGTAATTCTTAGAAAATTAGCTGACACTCCTGACCTTTTCTTTCCCAAATATTTAAGTAAATTTCCTTTTTGATAAGTCTCTACAAAATATAAACTTGGTACTTCCAGTCATGACAATTGTCTCCACTAGGAAAATTTTATTTTATAAAGAAGACTTTAACCATATCCAGCTTTTGACATTTTTACAGGAATGTAAGCCGTGTTGCTTCATCTCAGCTTTGCCTTAGTTCCATCTGTGCATGACTGGTGGTCCTTAAAAATTATTTTCCATTTAGAAACTGTCAGGTTTTCCTTCTGATGCATCTATTTACTCTTTACCTGAATTTCTACATCAGATGCCACTAAATTCACTTTAAGAATGTATGATATGAAGACTAGGCTACCAAAGTGACTCACCAAACCACAAAAAATCCTTAAAATATTTTAATTTTAATGTAAATTTGAAGAAAAAAATCTATTTTAAATAAAACTTAAATAATCCCCACCAAAATCAACTACCAGCAATACCACACCATGTCATTCATTGTTCTGAATATCTTAAAGAGTATCATTCAAAGACAGCCTGCTGTTTGTAACTGCTTACATTTATCCTTCACAGTGACAGTGAAACCAAAGTGCCCACATAAAAATCGTAACTCTTTCCTGCAGGTTTACAGTTTGTAAACTTCCAGGATCTCATACAGGACTTAATCAGAGAGGATGAACTTTCCCCTTTTCTGTCAATCCAAAAAGAGATACAGAGATGGAGAGAGAATGCCAAACATTCTCCAGAGTAACCAGAAATGTGCTTCTAAGCAGTGTCCTTTAACATAAGTACCAGCCAGTGCCCACACACCAGTCATATACATTCGAGGCTTGGCTCAATGGCACGAGTTCTGCATTTTCTAGAGTAGGGCCAATCCACAAAAATAAGAGTTAAAAAAACTGAAAAGATTATATATACCAAGGCAATGAAGTGTAATCCTTCTGGGGAAAAAAAAAGGACTGTCAGTACCCCTTTGCACAAACGGCATTGCTAGAAAAGCATTTCACATTGAAGCTTCAGTGTTCCTAGCAAACTATTGTCTCTATCCCTGAGACAGCACCTTGAGAGTATGGTCTGTCTGGACTGTAGGATTCCTCAAATGACTCCATCATTGAATTCAGGGACATTGAGAAAGCAGCTGAAAGGGGTGGGGGTGTCCCAACAGCCATGGTACAAAAGACAGCAGCCTGAGAAATACTCTTTACCCGAATACACCTTTCAATTTGATGATTAGCACCTCACAACAAAAACAGCAACAACAAAAATGAAGCAGAGCTAGCCATTTTTTCCTGGGGAAGTAGTGTTTCCTTCCCACTTACAAACCAAATTGCTTTAACAGCATGGTGGTGTCTAACTTTTAGTCTAAATGCAGAATGACCCTGTGTCCTGGAGGGGAAGACATGTAACATTACAAATGGCTACAACGCCATTAGAAGTGCATTGTAACCTACATTATCAACCTAGAATCCTGTCTCTGAGGGAATACAGCTTCTTAATATGCATGTCTCAGTTGCTGAACATCAAAAGCTTCTGGGATAAGAGACTGGGGGCAGTCAAGAAAAAACTACCCTCATTTAATGAAAAAAGTGCTGTAGGCAGCCAGGAGCAGCAATGACAATCCCCTCCCCAGAATTGATTGCACAGACTCAGAGAGGTCCAAAGTCACACTAGAATCTCTGAGGCACTCCTGGTTCTGAGAAAGACAAGTCAGGATCCAGTAGTCTTTGCAGTACTGTAGACCGAGAAAACAAACCCGTTTCTATTTCTTAACAAAGCCAAAGCATCATCTCATAGGGATCACATTCACCATTTCCGCCGGTGTCTCCAGTCTCACAGTGTTGAAATGGGACTGATCAGCCTACGATGGATTGCACATCACCCAAAGAGAAAGGAAGGCATGGAAAAAGGCATACAGTACATTATATATACTGCTTCACAACCATGTTTACAAGGGGGAAGGAGGATGAAGGTGAGGGAAGAATTATTGCTGTTTCAGTAATACAGTATGATAGCTAAACCAAATGAAACGAGATCACAACAGTCAGTATTTTCACACTGTGGGATGATGGTTCATGTTTTGTCTAAGGATGAACTTGCCAGGGATTAAGGGGGAAGAGGGAATACTAAGGAAGGGAGTCAAAGTTACACCTGGGATATCAGCTGCATATTGAAACTTGGAGATCGAGACTGCTTGGTTAGGGGAGCTCCTGGGGAAAGGAGATCTTTACCTTCCCCAGCTTGGCCTAGCCGGTCCTCCTGTAGGCTGATAGTTGAAAACCGATTGGTATTGCCAGCTGCTAGACTGGTAAAACCCTCTGTACCAGCTCCAACACTGGAGCCTGCTTGACTGCCATTCACATAGTCAAATGATTTACTGGAGGAAGCACTGGCGGTCCTGATCAGGCCCAAACTGTTGGCTTTTGGCACCACCTGCCCAGCAGGCAGGCTGAGGTGTTTCTTAGTAGGTGTCATCTCAATTATATCTCCATCCAGGTCAGAGGATTGGTGCGTGTACTGCTTTCGAGCTACTGAATCCCGAGGGCTTTCATTGGATTTTGCTGCAGAAGAGGTTTCTTTCTCCTTAGCGGAACGCCCACTTGCTGTTTTCCTTAAGCTGCTCTTCTGGGATACAGAGGATAGAGGTTTGGTCCCAGCTGGCTGGCTGCTGAGGGAAGCTCCTGATGAAAATCCTTCATCAGCATCATTAAGGTTCACAGACTCCTCTCTTCCATTTACACCTTCAGTATCTATTAAAATAAAAAAGAAGCAACCAAAAAATCCCCAAACCAATCAGGAAACAGAGAATGCATTCAAGTTACATGAAGACAAAGATATGCACAGAACGTCAAAACAAACCTCATTAGCTAATTCACTTGGATTCCACTTGTTAAAATTTTTTTTGATTTTCAGCCAACTGTCCTGCTGTATTTAGCAGAATAACACACACAGTCCAACAGTAAGTGCTCCCTGAGCTTGATTGGCCTTTCATTTATAATACTTTTATCAGTCAGAATATTGGTCCCAAACTTTGTCTATAAACAAGAATTGAGCCCCATTTGGCTAATTTGTTTTAGTTCGGTTTGCAGATACTGCTACCCATTCTCCTACTACATGCTGTTAAAGAACAAATGAAAACAAACGCACCACCCTTTCAGGCTATTTTTATCCTATTTTGAGGCAAGATCTAAGGATCTCTTCCAGTCAGAGTAAATTATGGTGAGTGCTCAGCAAGCTTCAGAATTAGGCTACTTTGTAGGCTAGCAATCACAGCGTTCCAACAGAGGTAGAAAGCTTCTCTTGTGTGTAGCTGGCACTTTGAACAATGTGACCATACTTTCTATTGGAGATTAACCTAATTCCTAGTTCTCTCTTCTCCAAAATACAATCCTCCTTGAATTTACAGCAATCCCATCCAGGTGCTTCCACCGTATTTGCTTTTATCTCAACATCTACATTTTTCAGAGAAAAAAAAAAAGGCAACCCTTGCATAAGGAGAAATTAAATCTCTGAAATACTTTATCTTATAGAAGAGGCACTCTGCTTTTGACTGGAATCTCAAAGAGAAAATAAAAGCATTACAATATTATTTCGTAAATCCTTATTTTTAGGTTTATAATATGATTAGGGCTGCACACAAATACTTTTTATCTTTTAATCTTATTCCAGTCTTTTTCTAAGCTCCAAGTTCTCAGAAGTTATTGTTTTAGTAGAAAACTGAGCAGCATTCAAATTTCAAAACTAAAAATGAAGCAACAGTTTTTGCTCCATGTTTTTCATTTCAATGAGAAAAAGGCATACATTTTCACCATGTTAGCAAAACAGGAGTCACTCAGGCTATAAAAAAATTTGTTTTTCTTTGTAAAAGCTGTAGAGTCTGATTATTTGGAAGAAATACAGATCCAGCCCAGCTAAAGCCACTGTGGTGCTCTACTGTTAAGACTGTTCAACCCAGCTTGCCACCAAGCAAATACATTTAAATCTTTTTTGTAGAATGGGAAAAACGTGGTGGTAAGTATCTGAGAGAGAGACATTGACATTAACATTTGAGTGGAAGTTCATCCTCTCGTGCTGAGTGTTAGCTAAGGAACATTTTACATCATGGCAAACAGAACAGACAGAAAGCTTTTGGTGTTGTTGCCACCTCTATGTAGCAGGAATGCAGCCTGATCCATTTTCACATTTCTGAGGTGTAATGCAAACCCAAAACTTTACAGAGAGGTTTCATTACTCTGCTCTACATTTACTACTTCTTTTCAGGAAACTTTGCCTTGGAATTACCATTGCTGTGTATCAGCTTACAAAAGATATTTAGACATCTCCAAATCAAACCACTCTCAGCCTCTCTCAAAACAATGCAATGAGAGATGATTCTGTAGTTTTTGATAGTTCTATTTGACTCATTGGCCTCCCAGAAGCAGAAAAATAATATAGTTCATGTTACTGCAGTCTTTCTTCCTTGGTTAAGCCTTTTGCCTTAGAAAAAGAAGCTCCTTAGGTTCCCAGAGCAATTATTCAAATGAAGGGTGCATTACTTGCTTTAACTTCCTGTAGCCATATTTAAAATGCACGTACCTTCCCCACTTCATGACCACCCTGTTTGGTAAAACTAGGCCTTCCTCTTCTCCTTGACACATACCTGTCTGTTCTTACACTAGACAGTGATATATTTTATCCACAATCCACACTGACATTCCCCCCTCCAACCTTCCCACACACAATCAAAGGTACTGATAAAAATCAGACATTACTGGAACATACCAAAAGCAAGACCACTTTTTCAGTTTACCAACATTTATGTTTCTTTATATAACCATGCAAAGCTGGATGAAAGCATGTTACAAGCAGCAAGAGAAGCAGCTGAAGCCCCCTCTCAAGCCCTTCTTATTCAACAGAAAGATGTGCAACTTTTAAGAAGATGTCTCCAGACAACACTGCTAAGGTTTTTATTATTACAAGAACATCAGTAGTTTTCAAATTTTATGTTAAAGCATTGCTGAGTAATGGGATGCTGAGTCCTATTCAGGGACTATGAAGCAGTCACACTGAAAAAGTGGCATTTTATACACAGGATTTAAAGATAAGACTGAGAGGGGTTGTTGCAAGCTTTTGGATGCTGCAACTATACAGAGGCCCAAGCTGCTCAGCAGTGCTCAAAAATGAAGAAGATAGAGAAGATAACATGCAAGAGAGTTTCTGTCTAGTCAAACCCACATACCTACAGAAGCTCCCAATGGGATTGAAGTAATTCAGCACACACATTCTTTTCCTAATACATCTTATTTTTCCTCTAAAAACTGCTCTCAAAAATAATAAAAAATGTTTGAGTCCTTACACATTCTGGGAAGGAAAACAGGATGATGTAACAATGAAGTTTCCTCTTTTTTTTTTTTTTTGCTTTGTTTGTTTGTTTTTGGTTTTGTTTATGTTCCAGTAGACCAATAAGACAATTTCAAAAGGAAACAAAAACTAAAAATCTACTCCCTTCCAAATACTCTTTATTTTAAGGACAAAAAAGAAAGAGACAGTGCAACCCAACAGAAATCATATCCATTGCACTTCACTGTGTATTCAGGACTCTCACTGTTCCTTATCAGAATAAATCTGTCCTCAAATAATTTGCTATTTGTGCATATACACAACTAGTACTTTAGATACAGACTCAGTGTTCTCCACTGACTCAAAATAGTGCACAGAACTGCAGCTGCAACCATCCAGAAGCAGAATACCTTGCACCTGCATTACTGAGTCATTCCTGAAGTCTTGTCTTTTTCTACTTAAGGGGTCAAAACAGTGATCTGAAGAAGGGGTTTTATACAACTTTTTAAAATTACTTTTAGCATGTTTATCTTTCCTATACCTGAAGACTGAAAAGTCACTAGAAGTGATCAGTCTCTCCTTGTGCTGTTTGACATCAAAATGGTATTTATGAGAGGGATTTTTCTGGCTCAAACTTTCTGTGAAATCAGCATCAGAGAACAAACAGACCCCTGGATATACACCCACAACTTTATGTTGATAATCAAGCCAAACTCCTTTCCTTGGCGTTCTCCCAGATGCTATCAGCTGGAAAACTCCGTTTGATCAAGAATGCAATTATATATTGCTAATGTTACAGAAGTAAATGGTACTCAATCAATCTGTATTGAAGCAGAGAAAGTGGAATGATGCCTTATCCAATAATATGCCAAATTATATCAATGGCTTCAAACAAGACTAAAATGCATGATCTTTATCAACTTCTCTACCCACTTCCTTTCTGTCCCAGAAGGTTCTCTGCAGCTCAGGACTTCTCTATATCCTTCAGGTCATGCACATGCAAAGAGTTATAAAACAGAGTAAGATCAAGTGAAAAGTGAATTTAAGAGAAGACAGGACCATTTACTGAGCATGCTCAAATTCATAATGCACCAAGTATATCAGAAACCTGCACTAAATATTTTTATGCAACTCTCTTCTACAGAAACATGAGATCTTAATTATTGCTGGATAGCAACTTGAAGCGTAACGTTTCTGTGATTCTACATTTAAGTCTCCAAATTCTCCATATTGTTTCCTGAAAAACAAATCTGAAGAACAAATGTAGCTCATATCTGAATGTGCAAGTAAATCTCATTTATGATCAACTAATGTCCTTACAGAGGCTGAAAACACCAAAGTTCACATACAGAAGAAGGCTTAAGATAGGTGAGTACTTGAAAATATGTTCAGTTAAATCTGTAAGAAATGAATTCTCATCTCTGAGGAGAAATCATGATTCAAGTTCAGAACTTGAAACTATGCCTTTCATCAAGGAAATCCTCTTTACTTAAAAGTAGATGAATTTAAATAAAATTCTACCACCTACTCTATCTGTTATTTGTGGCTGCCAAGCAGACCTCTGAAGCCCTACAGCATTTGTGTGGACAGCACAACTAAGAAAGCAGTAATTGTTTCTAAAATTTTTAGAAACATGACAACCTCATTTCCTCCTGATAACACAAGCACTTTTTTGGTGCTTGTACAGCAGCCAGTTCTAAATGAGTTGTACATATATGAATTTTCAATTAAAGGATGACTGACAAATAAAACATCAGCAATTGTATACCTGTTTCCTAGATAGGCTTGACTTTTAATGGCAACAGGAAACATCATTCTTGAAAATTTAAAAACTGCAGACTAACAAGACACTATTTTAACTAAAATGGAGCCAAATCCATTTATACTCTGTACTGTCTACTTTTCAGTGCTAGAATCATGTTCACCTGGTGCATATTTTTTCTTCTTAATATCAGATTAACCATGCTCAGTAATAGAAAGTTTCCAAGCAATCCCAAAACTCTTGGATATTACCCGTCTTTCTTTCTTTTTTTTTTGTGCCATGCCAAGCAGTGTTTCACCACACAGATGCAAGCCCCAGGCCAGCCCACATGATAACAAAAGGTAGTTCCTGACCTGATGTTAGGTATATAGGGGATGTGTGTATTGCAAAGAAAGCTAATACACCCTGGGATAGCGGAAACACACACTAGAATGGAAAGAAGTTCTGCTTGGGGATAGGGAGCCAGGATCCTCCTCCAGCAACTGCCTCACTGACTTCTGCCTCCTCATCTCTGTCCTACCCTCTGTTGTGGCTGCTGCCAAGGCGGGCTCCGGGAAGCCATGCTCAGGGGTCCTGCGCATCAGCACCTCCCCCTCTTGCTCACGTTTGATCCCTAGGTCTGTGGAGCCGTGTTGGATCGGTGAGCCAGGAATGCTTGAGTCAGCCTCGATTGAGAAGTCAAAGCCATCTGGGATTCAACACATAACATTTTAGTGCTTTTCTATTCCTTTCTTGGCATTCCAACCCAGGCAAGGAAAATAGAAAGTTTATGCGGACATGGAACAAACACAAAACACTGCCCATGCGTAGTTAAAAGTGGTGAGAACATCCACAGAAAGGGACAAGTGGGCTGTACTGTAGACCAGAGACCAGCAAATGAATAGAATGGCTGAATAGAACTACAGTGAAGACAAACACGACGCGGATTCCTGAAAACAGGAGACAGCTACTTCTTGTCCTGGACATCCTGATTCAGCTGAAGACCAGAGGTCATCATATCCTTTTGCACGTGACCAAGAAGAATAATAAAAAATAAAAGGGGAAAGAAATGTACCACAGGAAAATATGTAATTCCTGTTTTCAGACTTTTTACTCTCAGTTGATTCTTATGTTATTCTCCTTTTTGTCTTCATTGATTTATGCAGCTTTTTAAAACTAATATTTTATAAATGAAGTAACAAAGCTTTAAAAGGAGACAAAGTGATTTCAAAGCAAGTTTTTTGCTACACCTACACTGAAGATGTCATCACATCAAGGTAAAGATCACTACTTTTTTTTTCTTCATACAGTCAAGCACACTTCCATATGATGTAAGTACTCACTGAGGAAAGACAAATTCTAAACTATCCAAACCTATTTTATAGCCCCTCAAGAAACTGGGTCATCTGATGGGAGCTGTGATGTTCAGTTTTTCCCTCTCCCACTGCTATCAGTAACTTTAGGCAGCTGGAATACTATTAAGGTCTAGATGTTAGCCTTCATTCCCTGAGCTATTTACAATAGTTGAGTTTTAGTGCAGATTAAACAAAGAACTCAAATTCTAAGTCACACTTTACCCCTACAATTTCATACTGTGTTACATGGAGAAAAAGGAAGTCTTATTAAACATTTTCCAGTTTCTCCATTTCCTCATCTACCTCACAATTTATCACAAAATCAAAACCAAAACAAACACCCAAAATATTCATGTTCATGCAGTGCTCTAAAGATGTAAAATATTATATACTATTATGGAGTATCACTTTCAAAAACAAACAAACAAAAAGCCCCCCCAGTGTTCTGTAAACATTCAAACTCAGAAGCCAGATTACAGTGATGATGATGATTACAGTACACTGTAATATGTGCTCCTGGCAGAGAAAGCTCACCTTCTCTCCTCCAGCGATGACGACGGATAGAAGCTGTTGTAATAGCACTCCGAGAAATTCTTGGAACTGTTGGAGTAACCTCTACTTTCAGTACTTTCTGGCCTTCTTGGGATGCATCAGGAGCATCAAAAGGTAGCGAATTCTTCATGGCATTTGCAACCTAAGACAAAAGTAAGATGCTGTACTACTACTGTCTTTGATTGCACTAATGGCAATATTTGATCTCTTGCTGGATACACAACGGACAACAAACAAGAATTGGTAATTATGCCAGATTCCCCTCAAGATGGATGTCCCCATGCCCAGGATTCAAGGTTGGTTACATGGAAAAGCTCATCACAAACCTATTCTCAAAACCAGAGTTAATTTTCTCCATTTTTTTGAGGTAATTAATTTTGTTCTATCTTTGCCATCTGTAGCGACAGACATTAATAACACATACAGGAAGGTCTCCATCCAAAAGATACTGCAATATGACAAGGCAAATACCATTTATGTTTTATGACAAGGGTGTCAATAAAACTAAGTCACAGCCCAAGCCAATGCAAACAGCCAGTGGCCTTGTGCACAGGGGGACAGGGCTGATTTCCACCACACCTTTCCCTATACCACTCCCCACTCCTCCCTAAAAACAGCCCCAACAGAACCTAACCAAGGGGATTATACTGCAGGTACTTTGAAGATTTATTTAGGGGGAAAAAATTATTTGCAACCTAAGCAGTGAACATCAAGTTATTAAAATACAATAAAAAATAGGTTTAATAAAGTGAGTGTAATAGCCTGTTATAAAGTCAGAAGTTATGTTTTGCACCTTTGAGGAGAACAAGTGACTTCTTTTGGCTTTGATGTTTTAATTGCTTCTTTACATTTCCCATAAAATGCCTTTGGGATTAGAGGTTTACTTTAAAAAAGACAAAACCAACTTTCAGTAATGTTTCTTACTTTACAAATATATTGTTCAACAAAAGTGAACTTGTGTACCAGTTCCAGAAAAGCAAACTGGTTCTCTATAGCATGTGCAACATTCAACAGTAACAAAGCTGATGCACACAAAGTATTACTTAAAGCTTCAAAATCCTCCCAAAACCACAACCCATAAAATGAACCAAAATGAACCAAAATCTCCTACTCACTGGAGTAGGAGAGCTACCGCTTTTTGAATAGATATCCTTGTCAGTATACAAAAAAAAAATCTAAAAATTGCAGTCAAAAGACTTCTGCACCATGACCAGAATCGTGACAGAGCATTTCTGCTTGTTGAACCTTTTAACAGCTGGCCCTTTCTAGCAGCACAAACTGTACTTCTGGGGACTGAGGAAAACCATATGGAGATAAAAATCAATGCAACAGTAAATCTTTGAAACAATCTAAACAACCAGTCTGAATGAGTCACAGTCCTTGTCTGACAAAAACACCCTCAAAACCACGATCTTTCAGGATACAAAAACACTTGCTCACGATGTCTAATCCAGCACTGAAAGGCAGGAAAACAAAACACACAGCACAATTCAGACTTGGCAAGCCAGGTCTGCAGCTATCAATGACAAAGGAAGGTTGGTTTCAGGCCAGACATCCACTCTTGCCTACCAGAAAGGAGCTCTAAGGAAAGAACATTCAATAAGAGCAGTAAGTGCATCAATAAAATACATTGGATAAAGCTGCTGTCACAACAGGGACTTGCTGATCCATGGTTCCTGTGCACTGGACTTGGAAAACCTGTGTGTCTGCTCTGAAGACTGGAATTTCTGTCTGAAAAACATGTAGAACTCTTTGTTCAGAGGAAAAAAACTGACTGGAACCGTCTGCTCCCCAGGTCCAAGGTGCTACTAATTCTGACACTTGGTGATTTGTTTGGCTCTGTAGAAACTCTCAGGTTTCTTGACCAGTACTCAGTGTTTGTTAACAGAAATAATTTTCTTAAACCAGAAAAGGCCTTTCCCTTATGTTAATTCCTATCCTTTCCCCTGCAGTCTCTGGGTAAGAGTGATAGAAGACCATCTCTACATTACAGATATTTCAGAGCTTTCTGATGCTGTTTTTCCACTTGGGTTTCTTTTAAGCTTAGGTTTTTTCCCTACAAGCAATAAAACCCTTTGTAAATAAGAGCATGGATCTACTAAATGGTCAAAAATGTTTCTCCCAAGAAACAAACACAGGGATCATGATGTTTCTCATTTTAATGATGACTGATGGTACTCTCATAATTACACAAATAGGTACTTGAATACAGGTATCTAAAAATAATCCTAATGTGGGGGTTTGCCTTGATATTAATAGACTTGAAAGAATTTGCTGCTCTTAGGAAATCCTAGGCAGAAGCTGAACTTAGCAATTTACCTGTGAAGCATCCCAGATGATATTTATTTGGCGCTAGTAGTTTTAGGTTTAAAATACAGAATTTTATAATGCTGCTAAATTATACACATCTCCTGAAGAATTCAAGGAAAGGGCTCCAATCTTTGAAAAAGTCAAATTGCTTTAATATACAGCATTAGGGCAAAGATATGCAGGTAATTTTTTGAAAGAAATGGACAATTTCTTCAAGCTACTTTTTAAAAATGTTAGTAAAACAAGACAGGAAGCAGGCAATGATCAGAGTATTAAAAAAAAAATACCTCCTCCAAAGGCCTGTATGCATATGCAGGAAAAACCTGACAATCAGGAAGGGGTAAAAATTGATGATATCATGATGTCACCAAACAATGGGATGGAGAATCAATAGGCACTTTGGAAAAAAAAACCAAAAACATTCTAGAAGATTCTTACAACTAGAAGTAATCTCTAAGGACAAACTGATTAAAAATGAACAATGAAAACTAAAAATTGTCATATCATTAAGTTCCAGATCCCCCTACACACTTTTCAAATGTAGTAGTTTGATAGGATGGCCCAATTCAGCAGGTTCAATATTTAATTTAAAACTTTCAATCTGATGGAGTGATGAGTCATTTCCAAGAGGAACGAACTATTATAATAATTCAATAGATAGCAGGCATTTTAAATGCAGCAGTGTCAGAAAGCCTGTAGATAAATTTTACAGCCAATATTAATACCTTTGGAGAATAATTTTATGCAATTTAGTTCAGAAAAGAGTGATCTCAGATTGCCACATAAAAAGATTTTGCAAATCTGCTCCTTCGTCAGTTATGTAAAAAGCAGTGACATTTTACTGCTGTTAGTTCAGAGGAGGACTTAAAGGCTTCTAGCCACAATTCTGATGCAGAAACTGAAACAACAATCTAATTTACTTTATTCTCCTTAATTTTTTCTCTTGTTTTGATTCTCATTCCTACATCTGACAAAAATTTCTCCTTTCTCTCTTTCAGTATTCTCATCCTTCTCAATCACATCCACCTGCATCCAGCCCAGTTTCAACACTTTCCCCATTTCTCTTCTCTCTTTTCATGACTGGAACAGCAAATACAGTGAAAACTGAAAAAATCCTCACCCCAATCAGAACTACTCCATTTTACTGCTGTTCCTTCAAACAAGGTAAAGATTAAGGTCTGTGTGACTTTTATCAAACAAAAACTGGCATCAACTCTGGGCTTGGAGCTCCTTTTCACTTTCAGCTGTATCCTATACTTTGTTATCAGTTCAATCCCACAGCTTATTCTCAACTCTGATGAAGGTCTAGAAGCAAAGAAAATACCTTTTTTTGCAAGCAATGCCCTATAACATACAACTATTCAGTTAAGCTTCTTTGAACCACTCATCAGTAGCTTATGTCAAAAGAACATAAACATTTTGAGTCTACTGTAATATATTAGCAAAATCCTATTTTTCAGTCTCAATGAGTCCTAGAAGATCCCAACACCCTGGCTTAATACTCAGCAGAAAAAGTATGGTATAAATAGCTATGTTGCAAACACCAGCTGTTAACAAATCACTTGCATTTGATAGTGCAGTGAATGGACACAAAAGCTTCCATTACCAGTCCTCTTCAGAAACACATCCATACTCCTCTTAACCATGCCCATAAATTACAATGGATTGTTTCTTACCAGCAGGGGCTGTGAGTAGAGTTCAAGCTGTGCTCTGTAAATTATGTCCTCCAATACCTCCTGGCCAAGCTCCCACTGACCATTATATCTAAAAAGTAAAGACAAGTATTTATTTTCTGCATCTTATGAAAACAAACTTGTCTTTTTTTCTGCCCAAATCCAGCTCTGCACTTCTCAGCTTATGTAGAAAATTCACCAGCAGTGAACATTCACTTCTTTTAGCACTACAATGTATTTTATTACCTTCTTGGTGTAACAAGAAAGCTCTTCCATGTTACCTCCAAACAAGACAAAATTGATGCCATCATCAGGACAAACTTTTAAAAAACTGGGTCAATATGCACACGTTAATGCTATTTAGCAGAACTGAATTTGCACCAGAAAAGTATTTTTGCTACCTCAGGTGCTACTGGCATTTAAGAGGTCTGCATTTCATCAGTTTATCTTGGCATTCAAGCTCATTATGCTTGTGAATAGAAGGTATCTGTGGTACTGGCAAGGCGGAAAAAACTGAAACCAGAAGCCTAACTGTCTTCAGCACCTATTGCTGGCCCTTCATCACCTAATTCAGTGCCAACAAAAATATTTTCAAATTATCTGTTGGCTGAGTAAGCGAGCAATGGGAAATACACTAATCGAGTAAAAACTTGTGTTATGAGTCTAAATAGTTTTTTTAATTATAAAACAAGCGGCATTTCTATTTTAATCCATGTAAAAGCAGACCCTTCTCTTTAAGTAAGAAAACTCTGTCCACTTACATGGCATAATAGACACCTGTGAGCAGCTGCACCATGAAGTCAGGGTCTAACACCACTCTACCACAGTGTTCTTTCCAGCGTTTCTGATGCTGCCGTGGAAATCCACTCACACACAGTCTAAAAACAACACCATTACAAGAAAGTATTAACTCCACCAAGACTACAAATGTCTTTATATCACAGAGATTTTAGTTATTTTCCAAGTTATTTTTTAAAATATAAATACACAACATAGAACATTTTTATGTTGCATTCCTAATCATTAGAGCAGTTTTGTAGCAGTGCCTCGATATGCGGCTCGCTGATAGTCCAGTGTTACTCCCATGTAGCCAATGACTCCATCTGTTTTCCTCAAATCATAACCAGCTTCTAAAGAACAGGAGTGGCAAGATGTTCTTCACTACCAGCCAGGAGACTCTCCCTAAAATTGTGTAACTGAAATAAATTTTCTCTATAGGAAACATTTCAGTGGTACAGAAGAGATGTCACTGCCCATCTAATGTATGATGACAGCATGCAAGTCACCTTATACCTAAAGTCAGATAACACACATATTATAGTCTTGAGAACTGCTCGCAGCTGCCTTGTAAGAAATATTTCTGACTCTTGAAAAAGGGGCCTGTCTTCCCATATACTGCCTACACTAAAACCAGGATAATTTATTATATCCTTATTGCATCCGTTTTCTATCTGAATCTTCATCATGGAAGCAACACATGGCCACTGATACATAGCAACTGTGCCACTGTCTCCAAAACAACAGAAATCCCTTGCATATAAAATGTTGTCTTGCTTCTCTACTCAAAGAACAGATCTAATTTTCAGATGCAGGAAAATGAAACATAATTGGCAAATTTAGCATAGCCACAACTCAAGTGAAAATGATGGAAGCATACCAAGAACCAATCTATCTCCACCAGAAAGTACTTTTCTTTACTGGATGAATATTTGAAAGTCTAGATGACCCTGAAGACTACTTCAAAGGCAACTGTCTCACCTGGAACCCATTGTACAAAGCGACTGATAAGAAGAAGCAGGCATGTAGACAATAGCTGAATTGTAACACAGCATAAGAAAGCTCAGCACCTCAAACCTGAAAAGAGAAGAGCAAAATCTTGCGTTGTTTATATTCTTAATATTTCACTGAAATTTAACACAAGAAATCTACAATTCAGTCTCAAAAAGCATCCTACAGGAAGGGGCGTCAGAAGTAAACAAACAAATCTTTGAATCCTCTTTCATTATAATTCATTAACTTGAAACAGGCTACCAAAGGTTCACTATAAACACCTAAATTTATTATTCTGAAAATCCAGTAATCCATTAGCGTATACAGGAACTATGAAGGAAACGAGATACGGCATAATATTTGGACAGTTATAGAAGTGGAAATGTCTGCAATGCATTCAAAATTATTTTATCAGTTTTCCCAGTGCTGTCTTTATACATTTAGTCATTAAACAGCACGGCAATTTCTCTCACTCCTGGTTCTGTCTATCCACTTAGCTCCATCCCCTTTTTCCAGTAGAAGAAGGAGTCACAGCCCCTGATCCAAAGCTGAATTTTGTTACACTTCCAGGAAAAATTGAACAGACAACCATAAAACCAAAGATATTCCTTGCAGACACAGAAATGACAGAGAAGTTATTCTTCAAAATTAAGTAGCAGAAGAACACACAAGGATGGAACAAAGAAAAAGAAAATTATACTCAAGATTACTAAGCCTGTTCTCTAGATTTATTTCCAAGCACTTAATGCTGAGAAAGCACTGATCACAAAACATTTTTGTTTTGTTTAAGGACCTGTCTCCCTAGTGAAGCACCTTTAATATTAAGAGTACATCCACCTACCGATTCTGTGCTGTGAAGGTTTCTCTTTGAGGATGAAGATCACTGTAAACTACTCTGATAAGATCATGCTGACTTAATGCTCCTTCAGTTAAAGCCATGGATCCAATGGTAGAGGGCTAGAAGTAGGTGGTGGAAGAAGGAAGGAAGGAGGGGGGAGAAGTTAAGTCGTAAGTAAAAATTCCCCAAAAGCATTAAAGCTCCCAACTACCTAAGGCAAAAGTTACACTTATCTTGTGATCTGTAAACATGGAGATTACTCCAGAATACAGTAGATCTAAAAACATTACTTAGTTTCATTGTTATAAAGTGTACACACTTACAAGTAATACAGCAGGTGAGAGCATGTTTCAGCTTTGATTCTTACATATCCATGCACATTAAGTTTGTCCTAATCACACAGACCTTTTGTCCAGAAACATTAGTGAAAGAAAAACACAATTCCAAGTTCTAACAACTAAGGAAGTTAGAAGGAAGATTGCTTTTATGCTAACATTTAAGAGGCAAAAAAAACCCAGTTGCAACTACAACATAACTAACTCTATTAAAAATGGGCAGACAACAAAGATTTTTAAACGTTTATATTCCTGTTCTTCTACAAATTCTACAGCACTCTATTACACTAACTGCAAGCTACAGACAGTGAAAACCTGCTACAACAAGATGAATCTAAAATGGCCTGTGGCATCAAATGGATCCAGTTTCCATTCCTCTAGCAGATTCAATTTTCATTTACCATAGCAGCTCTCTTACCTCATGATATATTGAGGGTTTAGATAACGAAGGGATGGTGAAAGACAAAACTTTGTTATTTCCATCTTTGTCAGCAATTTCCTGCATTAAAAACAAAACCAGAACTCAAACAGAAGTAAGGAGATAGGAGCTGGAATAACTTTCAGCTCTTAGAAAGAATTTAACAAATAATCTAGATGTCCTAATCCAATAAGACTATTAACACCCCAAGGACTTTGTGCATTTGCAGAATATCAACAATATCAACACACATATTTAATAAGTGGGAAAAGACCTCTATCACAAACTGCTCTGCAGAATTAGTGTGCAATACTTAAAAAAACCCCCAGCACTAGCTCCTTAATCAGTGAGACTAAAGATACTGACACAGAAAGGCTGATGAGTCACTTGCTGACAATGGGTAGTATTTCATAATGCACCACAGAGAAAAGGTGAAATCAAGGGGACTGACAAAGTTTCCTCAGGAGGAAACACACACAGTGTTTTCTTCAAAGGCTTTCAAATCGGTCAGATTTTGTAGTTGCTAGGCTACTACATAAGCAAACCCTGCAGTTTTTAAAGAAAATACACTAGGAGCAATTACATAAGACTACACCAAAAAGGAGTTTAAAATCCTGCCTTTGCACTTTGTACAGCAAATTTTCCAACAATAAGCTCCAGCCATTCCAGTTTATGTAAAAGTTTAGCCCAGGGCAGCTCAGTACTTGTAGCAGGCTTCAAGGATTGTAACAGGAGAATGGCTAACAGAATTTGTCAGAACACAGAAGATTTATTTATCCCTTTCACTTCCTAAGTATTCAGAAAATAACTTCACTCTCAGTATATGTGCAGAAAAATATCAGCTTCATTAGAGAAAAAAATAGTGAAAGCCACTGTTCATTTTGAGGTATCTTTCTTTCTGAATATGGAGAGAATGGAGAAATTGCTGTCCTTAAAAATATGAATCACCAACATGACTTTCAAATGAACTGCAGAACATTCATGAAAAAAAGGGAGGAAAGATAAATGTGCTACTTCAATCCAATAGACAGTACAAAAAATCCATTTCCACGCAGTTTCCAGGGTTTTTTTTAATCAAAATAAATCTAAAATAACTAGATCTTCCAGTTGTTGGATCTGATCTACAGACACATAACCAGAATACATTTTATTTCCAGGAATCACAGTTTGGCTATTCTGTGTCTTATATGTAGAAATAAAACCCACAATCCAGGGGGTTTACAATGACATTAGAGGGAAGGGTGATATTCAATAGAGTATGTTTTAATGTCCTATATCACAGAAATTCCCACTAGAGAATCTCTTGTGGCAGTATTGCTGAATTTATCAAACAGCCTCATAATATTACAAAAGAAAACATTTCCAGGCCAGGGTAAGGATGTAAAAAACTGCTTTTACATCCAACAGCCAAATTTAATAGTTTACAGTCACTTTTAATTATTCTTAAAACCACAGTTCCTCTCAAGACCATTATCTGACTAAAATGGATACGTGCATGTGTCTGATTGCTCACATGCAGAGTGGCTTCACCATCAAACTACCCTTTAAAAAGACATATTCAGAGTATGTGGGAGGGCAGGGGAAGTGACACATCAAGACTGACTAAGCATTATGAGCCTGACAATCATAAAAAGTCATATTTTGCAACATTAAGAAGGGCTACCTAATTTCCTTACAAACAGAAGTATACAAAAGTTTGCAAAATCCCATGAGATGATCCTTTTCAGTGAAAATGTCTTTTCCAAAAAGGATAATTAAAAATATATATATTTTTACAAATACGTCTTTACTAAACCTTCATTGCATTATGCTTTTCTCTGTAATAAATACACTTTCCTTTAAGAGTATTTTTATTTTAAACATGCTGTTCCAATAATTTACTTTACTCCTAGCAGCCAGTGATGCAAAACTTCAGATCAAAGCTTTCCTCAGCCTTTCCCACTCATCTCACTTACCAGGTTGTAAATGCCAAGCAGCAATGCCTCAATGCAACCATTACTCTGCCTATCCCTGCTGGCAGTGAGACGCAGATAAACCCAGATCAACTCTGGCAAAAACTGCAGCGTGAATCTCTTGAGCCGAACTTCAGAACTGCGATAAAGTTCAAAGAGCTGGTGGCAAACAGGCTCCAGGAGCTGGGGAAAAGCAAAAAAGCTAATCACTTACTGGCAGGCTTCTCTACTAAGGGAGAGTGAAACAAGAAATCTAGGGGCTACATCATATAGACACCACAATCAGTAAAAATTGCATTCCCTGCTGCAAGTGAGTGAATGAATCACACTGGTACCTGCATTCTGTTTAAGGAGATCCATAAGGACAGATCTGAGGGGCACCTGTATGCAGTATTTGGACATGTGGCCACTACCATGTGTTCTCCGAGAAGATTCTTCTCTAGAGCTGTCAGTACAAGATTTATTTTCTGTACAGGTACTAATTTAAGGCGTGTGACAGACATGTGGTCTTCAACTATGTGCACCATAAAACTTTAGTGCAGTTGTAAGATCTATAAAAGCACAAAGGTTAAAGATCAGCTGCTAATGACAAGTCCATTGACAGAAATATGAATTTCTTACCTACACGTTTTGAGTCTCAAAACCAATAACTGAGCATGTTCATCACAATGCAAACTGAGCTTTTCATTTTGAGTTGCACTTCAGGTTTCAGTACACGAATTAAAAAAAAAGGCTCCTATCAAGTCAGTGTGGTAAAAGCATGAGGTAAACCTGCCATTTTAAGAGCCTACAATGCTAAAGCAATATCTAAGATTCATCCATGGAACTGTTAGGGAACAGGAAAAAAAGCAGAAAGAACCACACTAAACAGTCTCATTCTTTCCCATGACTAATCAAGTTTTTATTACCAAAATCAAAACTTGAGGGAAAAAAAATTGAAAAAAAAATTTACATTTCCAAGACAAATTTTTCTAAGGTTTGTGACCACTATATAATGTTGTGTTGGACCAAATGGGATGATCTGACATAAGGAAAATATTTATGGGATTCACTATCCAAAAAGACAGAGGCATACATGTAACCTAAGGCATCCATAGTCATATAGAAGAGCTACAGAGACAGAAAATAGAGGCCAGAATCTCAAGTCCTCTTTCTAACAGTACATGCTTTATGCAGTTCTCTTATACACACAGACATACAGATTAGATAAGGCATATATGACCCTTCTTTCACACCAAGGCGTATGCATCTGGGACTTTCAGAGCATTAACAGCATATTTCATGGACTTTAATGCATTATTTTTTCCATAATTTGTCTATGCATCATAATCATAGTACCACAAACTTCCTGTAGAACTGAGAGTCACACTTTTGCTATGTGGCACTAAGATATGTTTTTGTGGTTTATTGTGAACTATCCATCCTCTTAAAAAAAAGGAGTCCCTTGCTAACAGCAGAGGGACCAACATTTCTGCAAGTGAATAGTTTGAATGTCTGATAAATGGGCAGTGCCATAAAGCTCTAAAAATGTACAATTTCACATACCTATATTTACACTTAGATATTTTACACTGGTGTATCACAAACATAAAACAAATTTGACAGAATTATCTATTAAGAGAGCATCACCCAGGAAACAGTTTCATTTCTAACACACAATATTCTGGTCAATGTAGCACACCATATTTAACCACTGATTACGTAAGCCATAACATGACATTTACGTAAAATAAAACTCAGCTGTCAGAGAAATCTCTTTTTAAACAAGGCTCTAGTATAAGTACCTTGTGTAACAAGGCTTCTGATTGACAGACTTGTTACTCTAAGCTAGAAGCCAGGTTTACAACACAAGCAGAGAGAGACTCTACAAGGACAGCAAAGAAAGATGACGTTGACAATGTTGATACAGAATGAGCGAAGTCCAGTCATTTAGAACAAATGGATTTTTACAAGTTATATAAATCTGTCTGTCTATACACATACACATCTATATCTATATGCATGTATAGAAAGACAGATAGAAAGATATAAAATAACCAACCTCTTAAGTTTTGGCTTGGGATCTAAATGAAATTAGAAGTCTGTAAAGCTTCTATTACAATCACTTTAAGGAAAAAATGGTGCAGCTTTCTAGTAGCATATTTATTCCAGTATTTCATACATGTACAGCACTTTATGTTCAAAAGAGGCATAAGTATATCCTTTCTTAATGATTATTTATTTAGTAGAAATTCCTATCTAAAAGTAACAATAATTATTAAAACCAACTGTTACAGTAAATGTTCCAATCCTCAGAAATAGAACCGTATCCTTGCTTTATCAAAGGCCTAACATATTTCAGATGTTCAAATTTAAAAAATGATTACTAAGTAGTTCAGACATCACTATATAAATTTGTAGATTTCTCTATACAAGAAAATATGATCAAGAGGAGAACAGAAAGAAGAAAAAGAAACCTCTGGAAACAAAACATACAAGCATATCTGCAGCAAGATGACAAGTTCAAGAAAAGCTAAAAATATTACCTGAAACCAGATATATACAATGGCAATGATATAAATAGTACTTGTATTAGATTAGAGATGACAGCAGCCCAAAGCTGTTTCCTGTTTGAAATTAGCTAGTCTAATCCAAGTCCCATTAAAAATAGCAGAAAAGAAAAATTTATTTTAGCTGAGTCAGATGACACTCAACCAGAGCAGTTACTAAGTTTATTCTACCTACTTTCAAACAAAAATTTTATAAAATTAGTATTTTAAGACTAGGGAGACATCCTCCCTAGAAAGATACAAGCAACATCCAGTCAGTGGTGCTGCAAGCATTCAAATTCTCCTTATTTTAGTAGTTGTCGTATTTGTTGTGGAAAATGTTTAACAACTGCAATTACTTAGGTAAAAACTTGCAAGTACTATAGCACCTTTGGTGTGTTCAGAGCTGTAAGAAAAGCTGTAAGCTTTTTCCACAAGAAAAAGCTGCCATCACAAAGATGCTACAACACCAATATTTTCACAAGCACAAACACCCCGGATTTTCCTATCAAAGTACAGTATGATAATCTCCGACCTGGAAACATAAAATTTGACACTCTGAGAAAGAACAAATGTTTTCCTTGCATCCTAGTTATCTGGCTTTCCAAAGAGCCAGCCTCTTCCAAGTAATTCTTTGAATACACACACTGAGAAGACACTGGATAAACAGAGGAAATTGAGCTTTTGTCATCAGTAATGACAAAAAGCGACTGGCACACATTTTTTAATTTAAATTCCTAAGATCTTTCAGTCCAAAGTTAAAGCAAACTGAGTAGCACAGAAGTCAGCAAAAAAAAATCCAAACTAAAATATCTCTTACAATCCTCTCTTCTTCCTAACACCAAAATAATTTTAATTACAAGATCTTTCCTATTAGCATAAGCAGCAATCAGCATAAAAAACAAATGACATTTTTACTAGCTTAAACATGCAGCGAGAGTCAATGATCTAATTTTCACTCCTCGTTTTATACCTCACAGAGATGCAAGCCAGTCGTGTTTTAAGGAAGATGATGAATAGCCTTCCTTTGGCTTATTTTACAAGTTTTCCAAATCCTAAGAGTCATATCTTGAAGTTAAATATAATGCTTTAGAAAATGCATGACAAATATTGGAAATACTTGCCTTTTTGAAGAATTGTAGAAAATAAAATGCACTTATTTTAGACTTAACTATAACATAATGGGTGAAACCATTTATTTTTTGAAGAGTACTGGGTCTGGGCTTGCTTGGCATTGCAAAGGTGATCTCACTCTGTTTCACAGCTGCCCTGAGTTAAACCTAATTAGCACCACATGAATATTCAGTATTTGAATTTCAGTAGTGCATTAACTTGACATCCATAGAGTATTGTCTACAGCCATAAACCAACCCTAAAAATTATAAAACTATCTGAAAAACAGTACTTCAAAAGCACTTTTCTTCTGAATTCAAATACTACACAAAAATGAATATATTATTCAGTTAAATTAGCTGTTTATGAGCAAGATCACTCTCTACACTTTATGCAAATTTCTGCTCCAGTCATCTTTATCTTTATATATAAAAAATATAGGTGAGGGCACTTCCTCAAAGGCAAATAGTAATAACTGTATTTAACTTGTCAATATGCTTGCCTTCATTTAATAGCTCACAAATAGCAGACACCTGCAAAAGAAAGAGCTTGGTTGTTTGGCTCCTAAACATGCTGATTCCATGTTAAATTAATAATCCTGGTCTTATCAAGATAGAATGATGTGATTCTAGAAAAATTCATGTTTGCCCTAAACAGTTTGCTACTTTCTAGAAGTTTCAAAAATCAGTCAACTTTATGATCAAATTGCACTAAAGAATCACTTGCCCATCAAGTTTAAGAATCCAGAAAGTGTAATTTTATAATAGTCTACCACATATACTTAATCTTCATAAGCCATGAATCACCCTTCTAACAAATAATGCCATACAAAACATATTTAAAAACCCCTCTCAGTTAGAGACAAATATTACTACAGAATTATGTAAAGTAATGAATTCACTTTGGTTATATTCCTCACAAGGAAATAACTTTGGAAGAAGTGCAACAAGGAAATACATCCTGCCTTAACAAGTAGAACCTGAAGCTGGACATCTTTGTGTCTAGGATTGTTTATCTTACACATGGTGTCAGAATCAGGCTCAAACAGCAACAGCTGTTCCAAAGTAATATTTGACAAGCACCAGTGAGCAATAACATAAGATCACACTAAAAAGATACCCTTTTTGCAAATCTAGTTCTTTGCTCTTTAAATAAAATGAATCAAATGCTTATTCTCAAAGTAATGAGAAGCTTTTACATTTTCAGGAGTCTACACAAACACAAATACATAGACAGCAGCAATGGTGGCTTCAGCTTAAAGAAAGAATAACAGCAGCTTTTCAGTACAAAGAGAAAGGTCACTATGCAGGTTATTTATAATACTGAAATGAAGCTGACAGCTATGAAGCCTTTTTTCTTTTTTTTTTTTTAATTGCATGAGCATTATGCAATCTCCTTGAAGCTCAATCAAGCATTTGGCTTCCTAAAACAGCTGAGCTGTACTTGGGAAAATAAAGAACTTCCTTGCTGTGTACACTACCCATTTAATTTATAAATACATGAGAAGTCATAGATGATACACCAAGTATTTGTAAGTATTGTATCTAAAGTAGTCGACATGTCAGAGACTTGCACAATTTATTCAGAAGTTATTTTTCACAGATTTGCCCAGAAATGCTCCTCACAGTAGCCAACGGGTTGGAAAGCTCAGTTTAATATCACTTGCAAAATGAATTATGTACAAGGGTAAACTAAGTTTTCATAGTGTCTATTTATATTTCGGGGCCCTGGTTCTGCTCTTGTTTACAGCAGTGTAAACCAAACTACACAAAAGTGATACTAGTATAAGCACAAGAAGATCTTGTTATCTTAATGGCATTTAAAAAATTTATTCCATCTTCCACTGCAGTAAGCCACCACACAAGAAGTACATTGGTCTTCCTGAGTTTCCCTGTAAGGCCTACTTTGTCTCAGTTATGACTGAAAGGTGGTTTCTGGGAACCGAAAAAAAACAAATTAAAAAAAAACCAAACCAAACTTGAACCCCCCCGCAAAAGAGAGAAACAACAAAAAAACCCCCAAACCAAAACACCAAAACCAACTCATGCCAAATAAAACACAACAGTCATCTGTGGCAAGGAGAATGTAACAGACAGCATAAACAGTATTTTTGGAAGCACATGAGATTGTGTCTTACTAGAAAGGCATTAAAATAACTGTCAAAAACCAAGGGACTAAACAGAGGGATGATACCCATGTTGAACTACACTAGAAAAAAGAACCAATCTTCCTCTCCTTTACTTTCTCCAGTTTCAGCTGTAGAGGTGAAATATCCAGGAATGAGAATAAAAATAGTTTTTTAAAATCTCCTACCTCATTGTTTGGGTCTTGAATGACCTTATAAAGAGCTGGTACCAGTGGTTTTTTTCGGTGCAATGTAGCTGCATAGCTGGAAATTTGTGATTCAGGTAATGCCTAAATAGGGAAAAAAAAAAGGTTACCCTGACCAATAAATGCTTCCAAGTATTCAAGATCTCCGCAAAAGAATGAAGTCTCATCCCAACATCAAAGAAAAGTCCTGAGGTTCAGTAAATTTTCAGACTTGCAACCTAATCGTTAAGTACAAGTCCTTTTCCATACAAATAGCATTTGGGAGCACTTAACCACTTTCAGGGTTAAATCCAAAACCAGTTTAGATTCATCCTTCATAAATCATTTGCTCTAGTTTGATATGACTCTCTTTCTTGATAGCCTGTATTTAACAGGAACTTTTTGAAGACTTTATCAAATCAACTCAACTTATTTAAGAGGTGTGGAGACCATAGAATGAGCATGGACAGCCTCGAGTCTTCCTCAAGCAAACATGTTTGTGGATTTTGCATTCTTGGAACTTAAGCAAATTTCCAACAACAGCACATAATGACTTCCTCTCATCAATGATGTGAGGAACTACTAATTCTTAATTTAAATAACAGACTAATTTCTTATCAGTTATGAAATCCTGTTTTCTTGTTTATGCATTACCTTGTATTTCACTCCACATAATTATCAACATGCAAAATAGCTTAAAAATACTTCAAATTTTCATGATGAAACAATTAATCTTATACAGATCATGGGGGAAAAAAGTAAAGTATTTTTCTTTGATTTTTTTAAAGTCCAAATAAATATATTCTAATGATTTTTAAAATAAAAAGTTCCTCAATTGGAAATTTGGGCAGCGTTATCCAGCTGTTAAACTCTATCCGCTTGACCTACACAAAATACACATTTAAAAGACCACATTGCTATTGCAGTGTTCTGTTCTACAACAATAAACAATACAAATAAACTACTATTAGAATTATGCATTATGTACCAGCCAACTCAATTACACAGAACTTTGCATGCTTTACGCATTATAAGAAATTGAAAGATCAAGTAATAGATATTTAAAATGTCAATTATTTGATATTAAAAAATCCCACTACTATGTGGGGTGGCATAAAGTCAATGGTTTAGATATCATTAATCTTCTCAGTTCACCTTGAATTCTGACAGCCATTCTTCCACCACACCTCGTTCTGATCCCAGCATTTTCTTTCCTCTTTTGCTTCTCTCTTACCTTTAGAAGAAAAAAATAAGTTAAATATTAATTATGGCAAGAAAATTTAGTTTTCTACAATCCTACCCAATGAAAAGCTGTTAATATCTTTCCAATAAAATTATATAATACAAAACAATTTTAAAAGTTGCATTTCGGACAATCAGTCCCATTATTTAACATTGTTTAATAAAATTGTTTTCTTTGCTTAGTCTAAAATGCTGTGCATAAATGGAGAAGGAGGAAAAACAAGGATTCAGTGCTTCAGGCCAGTTGTCTTTCAGTTGTGTTTTGAAAATTATTTAGGTTCAACAAAAAATTACGTTTGACATACAAGTTACATAATGGAATTCCTACAATAAATGACCTTTTAATAGCCAGGACACGTGACTGGAATCACCAGTTCTCTTCTCAGAATTTACTTGTTTTGACTTCTGAAAAAATTGTATTTAAGAACGATCTGTATTTTTTTAACAAAAAGTGAAGTGAAATAAGATAAAAGGCTTCCCAACCCATTTTTTGAGTTAACGTATCATTTTTTCAATGGCCCTTGTCAGGAAGTAATTAAGAGAATACCAACTCTCTTGTGGGTAAGGAACTGCTTTACATTTCTAAAGCATGTTTAAACATCCTAAAATACAACAAATTCAGAAATAGCATTAATTTAAATTCAAGTAACACTTGAGTGACTTATTTCAGCAGAAGCACTGAAAAATGATTCTGTAAAATAAAAGAACAACTAATTAGATCTCTGCAAACAAAAGTTTACAAAGACATCCTGATACCATGTCAGAGTGAGACATGTATCTAATTTAATTTAAAACATCATAGCACATGCTACAGAAGCTGAGTTCTAGTTCACTCTGCTTGGAAAAAAAACCCACAACATTCAACTTTACCTCTTTAAAAAAGTCAGTTTTCTAAAGGAGGAAGAGGAGAAGGAATGCAGAAATTTTTCAACCTGGGATGCATTTGTCAAGCCTTCAAGTACAGCCCCGTTTTCTAAAAGATTAAAAAAACATATGATGATCCCAAAATCAGAAAAAAAAATATAGTAAAGCAAGCATTAATGTAAACATTTTTGGCCTTACAAATTGAAGTTTACCAAATCCTCCAAAGTCCATGTGAATCCTCCTGCAATAAAGCAGTTTGCCATTAAAAAAATAAAAAGGCTCAGTGTTTTAGCAGGAGGAAGGGAGGAATTGCCTTCTTCCAAAAAAAAGGCTTTTGTCACTTATGTAGAAAATCCTTCTGTATTAGTGGTGCACAGTACCACAGGCACAGTACTTACAAAGAACAGCCTAAGATGAAAGAAGAGAGTAATAATTCCATAAAATGTGAACTGAATTCATACCCTGACTTCAGAGAACATGTAATTCTTAAATTGAATGTATTACTCTCCCATACTATAATTTCCTTGGTACATATTTCTTACAGAGCCAAAATTTCAGTGCCATCGTGAAAACCACGTATTACACTAAAGTTCACCTTTTGCTGAGGAATCCCTTCATGGTGAGCATGAGGGAAACAACACAGATAGGAGCAAACTCTAGGTATATTAGTGGTTTTGCCATGCATTGAGCTCCAAGCTTCCCTATTTGGGAACTTTCAGTGTAAATCAGCTTGAGAACCCCAACTGCTGTATCAATATACAGAAGTAGTCCACATCTGTTCTGGCTACAGTCACTGCTGGTTCAGCTTTAGGACAAACCGTCTCTCCTTTTCAAATTATCTGCCTGGATATGAAAGACATTTTTAAGGACTTGTACAAAGAGGCAAGATAGGCAGCTGATGGACTGCCAGCACACAGGCTGCACTGACCCTGCACAGGAGTACTGAGGAAAAGCAGGGTGAGCCCCTCAGCTCGGTGCCCCATCCCGTTCCAGCCGTGCTGGGCTGCACCCGGCTGTTGGACACTGTTCCAGAGGCACATGAGCACAGCAGCTGTGGGACTGGCTCAGCCTCACACACAGATGATTCTCTGGGATTTTCAAATGGCCATCTGGAAAGCACACCTCATGCTTACACTCACTCCCTGGTTTGCTATACCTTTGGGAGGAAAAATATAAATATATCAAACGCTGTGTGGGTGTGTCCTAAAGTAAACTGGTTCAATACATAAGCCACGTGCATATTTATTCAAGGTTGAAGTAGCCTGAACCAAGAGTATTGAATTTCATTTCCAGAGTGTTCTCATCTCTCCCAAAGCAAACAAAACACAGGAAATATAAGAGATTTGTCATGTTTCTTTTAAAAATATTATATTTTTTTCTACTATGATTCAAAGGCTCTTATAATATATAAGAACCTAAAAACGAATCAAAAATTTAGTTATTAGTAACAGTAGTAATAAAACATACCAAAATATTTTTACATATGGTCTGATGAAGACTTCTTAAATACTGAACAAATAAGAAGTTTGAATTCATACTAAAGCTAGGGACAGGAAATGTTATAGTCAGGAATGCAGTCACTCAATGTTAAAACCAAATACAAAAAATCAATTACCAAAAAGCTTCCCATAAAAGCATCTGAAATGGTAATTTAAATGTTTTCTCCTAAACTTACTCATTTGGCATAAACAAGCAGAATATGACACATAAGGCTATTAAATTAGACCTGGAATCTTTATGCTTAATATTAAAGCTATAATACTCTGTTCTGAAGGAAGTCACAGTCTTGCACTGTGCATCTGTTAATTACAGCTAAGAAACAGAATTTTACCAAGTCAGAGCACTTTCCTCCATCATGCTATGCACACAAATCATGGAATCATAGAATCATGATTAGAAAAGACTGGTAAGACCATTGAGACCAACCACTGCACAACACAGCACTGCCAACTCCAGCAATACAACACGTCCTTCAGTGTCACATCTACATGGGTTTTTAAATCCCTCCAGAGATGGTGAGTTCACCATTCTCAATATTTTTGCCTTTGAAAATATAAAAGTCTGGAAAAAAGTTTATTCCAACAATATACTAGCAAAATAATGAAACTTAAAACTCAGATAACTCCCCAAGAATTTCTGACTACAATAAAAGAAATAAAAAAGGGCTTACTCAACTATGCTCATCAGAGAGCTTGTTTTTCACTTACATTTAGAAGAAACACATACTGAATACATTATTATTTACCAGTCTGCATTTAAACCAAGACTAACCAAGATCAATCTGGAACAGCAAAATGATTAGCCAGATAATCTCAGCCAGTACCACTTGCTACACTATCAACTATAACAGTGGTGATTAGGAAGGAAAAAAAACCCCATCAATTAAATATTCACAATTGATTATATTTAAGAGGACATGATTGTTCAAGTATGCAGAGGGGTTTTTTGTTGGTGGTTTGTATTTCATTCAGGGTTTTTTTTTTTTTATGTTTGTTTTAAAGAGGCCAGTAGTTTATATAGGTTTAAACATACAAGGGAGAGATTACATGACAGGACATGCACTTCAAAATTAGTCCAGTTCTTGGCCATTTTACACCAGATGGCACGATGCATATAACACAATTCTCATACTAGCTGCACAATTAATGAAAATATTATGTATTTTTACCTTAAAGGCCATGAGAAGAATAATTTGCAATTAAAACCTGAACTGTGTCGGCCAAAAGAATAAAGCTTCATGCTACATGACTTCTTCTTAGTGCCACTTGTGTAAGAGAACATTATGGACTGACAAGTCTAAAAGAAGAGAAAACTCTATTATCAATTATAGCTTGTTCTTCCAAGCTATGTAAACACTCCTCTCATATTCATTACTGAGCATGGAAAGAAATGTATTTGAAGAAAGATTTTTCCATGCTGCCTCTGTAAAAAAAGTAGCATGGAAAGCATCAAGAATGCATCCTTACTCCAAAATAAACATACATTCAGTTTCTTTGATCCAGCAAGTTCATAGCTCTGTAAGAAGAGCACCTGTGTTAACCATGATTAACACCCTGGAAAGCAGAATAGAAAGAAGACAACATAAGATGAGGTGGTCAGAAGTTCACAGGACAGAAGCTTCCCCACCACACACCCACACTAACAAGACTGGGAAATTCTGGAGGAAGAAAACTAGGCAACATACTGATAAATGCAGATAACAAAAGCACAACCTGAACTTCTTGTGATGAGCTATTCCTGAAAGCAGAGGTGTAAAAGACTAAATGGAAAAAGATTAGATAATACATTTGATGGTGCAACGAAAACATCTGTTCAGGAATGCATCCTCAGCCAGAAAATAAATCAAGATGTTTGATCACACAAAGTAATTTAAAGTAAATCTGAAGACATGGAAGTAGAGCATACAAAACTGGCAATATGCTCTTATTTGAAATACTGGCCTACATTTGATGCAAGCAAAAGAAATATGTATAAGGCAGAAAAATACTTAAGAAGCAGTTGAAGACAAGGATTGTGAAAAATAACTTTTAACCTGGATATGGGAATAATTTTTTTAAAAACAGAGAAATAAAGAGCTCCTTGTCTTAGAAGCACATGGAACTAAGTGAGAGAGTTGAGAAGGTAGAATGGACTTTTTATTGTAACAGAGTAATAAAAAATAAAGTGTTTGAATACACCAAGACAGAAATCTTAGACTGTTAACAGTGTACTGTCTCTCACACTAAGTTACCACAGAATACCATGAGAACAATAAGAAGCTATTGTAGATAAACACTGTAACACCTGTTTTACATGGTTACTTCTGTGGTAGAATAAGGAGAGTAAAGAAGAAAACTAGTAATGGTGTAAACTAACACTGCATTGATACGCCTTACAAAAAACTACTCTTGAAAGCACTCCTTGCTTAACCACTCAGTATATAGGTGTATACAGCTTCATCCAGCTACTCTAAAGTTATATACCAGAAGATATTTAACAGCCACAGTATGGTCTACTTCCACACTAGAAAAGGGTCTGACTCTCAGGCTAATCTAATCCCAAGAAGAAATAAAACCAGCCTTGGAAATGTTCCGTTTTGGTGGATGACTTCTTGTATTTATTTAAAAGTATATGTATTGTAATATACATCTCTTATGACAAATATATTTGTGATTTCCCTGTATCCATACACATAAATATATTATTCTACCAGAACCCTATTTAGTAGACACTTACATAAACTATCATTTTGGTAAGAACATAAAATAATACATTTAAGACTACAGTGCTCAACAAATCAGAGCTACAACTACAACTTGCCATTTGAAATAGATTCAAACATTCTGCCAGACTTCTCTTGGCCATACAGCTCCACAGTACAGAGAAACAAGGTAAAAACTGACAAAAGACAGAAAGAAGCAAAACCTCCTCTGAACAGTTATTAATTTAAATTGTCATCTCAAGCCTTCTCCTTAATAGAAAGGCCACTCTTCCAACTCTAGTTTTTAGGTAATTTAATTGCAAGCTTCAGCAGACAGGCATGCATTCCAACTTTAAAATATAAATGCTGATGTATTCTTTATGTGGGATTTAGGTTGCCAGCCTTATTAGACAAGCCTTAGTCATGCAAAACAATTTGGATAAGACATTACTTCCCTGCCCACTCTGACTCACTCGTAATAATCAGGATAAAAAGCTTTCTTTTTGGATATCAGCAACAAAGAAAGTTATGTGAAACCAATGGGAGAAAGCCTTACCACAGAGAATTCAAAGATGATTGATAATAGTCTTGCAAACTTTCATGGTACCATACTTGCACAATAAGATCCATTTCTTATCAAAAAGGTCACATCAATTTCAGCAGCTGCCAAAAAAAGGGGTAAAGAAAAGGTACAGCCCATGTGTTCCAAAAAGCCTCCTCTAAGTCATTTTAAGCTCTAAATTATCTTCTGTGCTTTTTCAAGCGCCACAAAGCTCAGCTGCCAACCTTCTTTTTACCATTCTTACAGTGCTTGAGTTACAAAATTGTCAAAGACAAACAATTAGGGCAGTGGGAATGAAAATGCAACACTGAATATAGACACTATATAACAGTTTAAAAACCTACTTTAAGGCTGATGTTTTCATAGTATTGCAAAGAGTAGTTGTAGAAGGCTACAGAAGTCAGGTGACTCTACAGAGAAAAATTTAAGTGCCTCATAGAGGCAAATAAACAGAACTTGAATTAAACACAATTGTGCACTCATAGCTAAATGCCTCTCCTAGGAGTTCATGCAACAAATACAGCAGAAAAGAGTTGAGATAATCAAGAATGTGGAACAAGAAACTTATCTTCTGTATTCGAAGAAAACACTCCTCTACATTGCTTACAGGATTTTGGAGACAATAATAATAAGGACATTATCCTGCAGCCTTAAATACCATCAAACACACATTAATTATTCTATTATAAGGACCTGACGCACTTAAATATATATATATACACACACACGTAGGTTAGCCACAGAAAAGTTACCTTATTCTCTCAGCACCAGTTTCCTTAGAAACAACTTCACGTAGTCATCCTACACAGAACCTAAAAGATTCTCTTGTCAGGATCCTGGTGATAACCCATCCTACGCTAGACAATACAGGTTTGTCCTCCCTTTACATCAGTTCATATGCAGTAACTCTTCCTATGCTAGTTTGTCTGCATTAACGTCTTTACTTACAAAAACATTTCCATGCAAATTACTTTCCGTGTAACCCTACCTCTCCCAAACACCTTCTCGTTCATGGTTTTGGTTCAGGAAGTAAATTAAATCTAGATAAGTAAAGAAGCAAAATGCATAGTAAAAGAAGGAGCCTAAAAAAAAAAGCCTCAGCAAACTAACACTTGCAAAATCACAGTTAAGGTGGTCTTTTTAAGGCATTCAGTGCTAACTACTAAAAATGAACAGACACAAGCTAAGAGAAATCTTGAAACAGAATTTCTGTGGGAACAAAACCAAAACAAAATTCAAACCCAAAACAAAACAAATCAACAAAAAGGCACACTACCAAAACCTCCCCAATAAGCACTTTGGAATAAGACTGCAAACATTATGCAAAGATCACTATATGGTCTGTAAAGGAAAGAAATTCATGCAGAAAGGTTCTAGAAATACCAGCTGAATATTCTAAGCAGCTTCCCACTTTCGAGCTGTAAAATCGTCACTTGAGAGAAATAAATGCCTGTTATATTATAAAAATATCCATCAGTTGAAGTCAATTCCAGACCATATCTAAATTCCAATACCAAGTATATATTTCTCATTGCAGTATTCCCTACCAACAGTAATTTCCACAAAATGGAATTTAGGTTACATATTCATTAATTAATTTACCTAACCTCCTTTCTTCTACCCTATTCTCAAAGAGATCTAACCTAGAGGATCCTCTGCTGAAAGTAATGAAATCCCTTATTCTGATCTTTCCAAATTCCAGATGGTAAAGCCTCCACCTCTGGGAAGAGGCGTATAAATAGATTAAGCTGAAGTGACAAATTTCCCCCCATCCATACACTTACTTACACATTCACAAATTCTTAAATAAGTGTAATCTCAAAATTCATCTGAATTTACCTCAGTTATAACTAAAATTATGTCATCTTGCTGACTTTTAAAAATGATGGGGTAAGAATACAAAGTTCCAAATAAACTTTCAAAATGGCAAGTTAAAATAAAGATCCATAAGAATTAAGACATTATTTTATTGCACGATGCCATAAATTCCTTATCTGACTCAGATGCTTCATTCACATTTAAGATGCATGGCTTTCAAGGATAAAATTAATTCTGATTGATATGCTGATCTTACCTTTCCAATTCAAGTTCTCAGACATTAAAAAGAAAACTCACCAACAAATGTAGTTAAATGAAACATCACTGACCACACCACTACTCATCAAGATGACACAATTTCACACCAGCCCAAATCTCTTCTGCTTGACCTAATGGAATATATGAGCAAGCTGAACCCTACACACTTACAAGAAGGACTTAACCCACATACACAGGCTGTTCACTACTCAGAGGTAAAGCACAGTAGCATCAAAAATTCTGAAATCTAAGATCTGCTTCAACTTTCACAGTTAAAAATGTAGCTGCCTTTATTACTTCAACTGTCACTGAAGAGGAAACAACTTGTCTTCTTCCATGTCATGCATCACAGCATGATTTCAGTGTCAGTCATTTTCAGTCTCACACTAGTTTCTGAAAGTTAGAGAGGGGTTTTAAGAACTGCAAAGAACAATCTCACAAAACAGAGGGAAAACCAGTGTTAATTATATATTGAGATTAGACAGACTGTACAAGTCAGAATTTCCACACATAAGAAATAAAACATGAACCTGACCATGTTAATTCTGTATAATGCAATCCATTAAGAGCTGTGTGAACATCAACAATTAAAATATTTGACCCAACTAATTAAGGTGATTGTGCTACAAAGATTGATGCTTAGGACCAGCCCTACTATTAACTTCACTAGGATTTCTCCAGAGTAGGAAATTACATGGCCTTTGTTGGACTCTCCCTCACAGAAAACAGGCAAAGAAACAGTGTCTCTAAAGAAAGTGTAGCCCTTTTTCATCACCTTATTAGAAGCTCTCCCGAAACTCTGAAACTCAGCTTACTATAACTGGCAACCTGTGGCCTATTACTTGGAAGCATAAGCTGCTTCTCAGTGAAACAACTGTGTGAGAATTAAAACAGTAGTAAATATAAATTAGTGCAACAACTACACCAGGTATCCCCTTTGTCTTGGTATGAGTTTAATAATTAATCTTCACTGCTGAATAGTTAAACACAATGCATATTGTTTACCCCTGGTAAAAGATCAGAAACGGCCTTACATGCAAACTTGTTAGGAGTAATACTACTGCTTTTTGCAACATTAATCATCTTTGAGCAATTCCATATATTACATATACTTCAAATGGAAATACATCCACATGAACTATACTAAACATAAACAGTTTCGCTAATATTCTACAGGTACTGCCCATCTGGGCAACAGTTATAACCTTTTACTTTTTTATTAGTTATACTGGCATATAGCAAATTCAGTTCATTCTCTTCAAACACAATGAAAAATTTTTAATCAAAGCCTGAGTTTAATTAAAAGCCTCTTCTGTTTCCCTATGCAATTGTGCTGATAGGGATCAGCAGCACTTACCAAAGTTCAAGCAGCAGGCACCTGAAATTGCTAGATTACACATTTTTGGTGTAAGTAAAATACTCATCTTTCATACAGCATGCTCCACAAAACACACAGTCTTTCAAGGGCAACTTAGACAGAAGGTTTAGAAACATTGAGGTCATTGAAATGCACAGCGGACCTGCAGAGAACATGGAGTAACTTCTCAAAAAGTAGGGCTGATCCGGTATAAAGCCAAAAAAAAAAAACAAACCAAAAAAAAACCCCAAAGAAAAAACCCACACCACCAGGACAACAAAAAACCCCTAAGAACAAACCAAAACCAACGTGCACAGTCCACATGTGACTCCTTCAGCACCTGAAAGAACTGTTCTGAACAAAATGCAAACCCAGACCTAACACCCCTGCACTTGCAATTATGTTCAAATTTGCAAGTTAAGAAAGAATTATGGGGTAATCATCTTATCAGTGAGCAGCAAGGGTTTCATACTTGGAGGGAAAATCCTCGTGCTTTTTGCCTTATCTGCCAGCTATCCAACTGGCACTTTGAGAAGATTTTCATAACATATTTTAACAATTTTATTCCCTAATCAGTTCTGTTTCATTTAAACTATTTAAACCAAGAAGATGGCAACTTAAACGTTCCCCTGCAATAAAAGAGGAAATGCTAATAAAAACCTTTTCCATTTTCCATAGATGCCACACATATGCATAAACATGCAGAATCTACTCATTGCAACCTTATATATATCAGAAAGCTATAAAGTCTGCATTCAGAAAGACAAAGAGATAACCATTTCAATCTATTCAAAGTCAGCACACATTACTAAAGCAGAATGCCCCAGCAGTTCATAGAAATAGCAATAAAATTACTGCTACTAGAATTCTGCATAAAGCCAAGAAAAGCCTGC
>WBNO01021830.1:0-10800 GCA_013400575.1 Peucedramus taeniatus
AAACCGACCCAATGGAGGAAGGATTAGTGAACAGGGGGGGTCTGACGTGGTAGGGGCCAAACCAGAGTTCACCCAGCCCCGATCCCGGGCTCGACGCTGTCTCTTTAATTGTGGCTATCAAAACTGTATCTTGATCGCAAAATAAAATCTCTAATTTTTGATTATTAATTCGGCTGAATCACTGATTTACCTATAACAATCACAATCACCACCACCAGCTCCGGAAATCTGCTCCAGGAATGAGTCTCCTTGCCCAGCTATGACAAATAACCCACCTTTTCATCTGGAGAAGAAAATCTAGATTCCAACTCCTACAAAAGGCAAAGAACAGGGACCAAACCCTGAGAAATTTAAGAATTTCTACAAGAGGAAACAATGTGGGGCTAACACTGAATCACCACACTTCTACATCCTCCTCTCCTGGGCTGATTACCAAAACCACTTTCTCTCCTGCTTCTTGCTGTCTTTTTTTACACTCTGTCAAGTTGTTCACATGGCTTCCTCATCCCCACTCTCTGTTCCAAGACCTCTCTTTATCATATTTTCCTAGTTTATAATCAAAAAACTGCCAGAAACTAAGAGAAATTATGTCCTAAAGAACACTAGAGAGTGCTTTGACTTTTGGCCAATGCTCTGCTGCAACATTTATGGTATTTGATGCATATGTTTTAGAAGACTTTTTATTGTAGGTTGGGGATGAGGAGTAGATGCCTGTTTTCTGTAAAATTTCATAGATACTCACTGTTCATGGTCTGTAGGTGCCTTTGACAAATCCTTCTGCAGGGTGGCCTGTTTGAGTTTTCTCTGATCAATGGCTACACAGTACTACTGTCATTTATTTCACAAGAAAGGACATTAAAAATTTGGGTTCAGTTGCTTTGTGAAATCAGGTGTGTACTCTACAGCTTCATTGTCCAACAACTCTGCATCCCTGACTTGTTTAGACACAGAAGATTTTTTTTTTCCCCTCTGTTCCTGCTGGAGGTGTTCAGGACCAGGATATGTGCCAGGCCTGGAAGTTTGTGAAAGTTGTTCCTCCACTTGGGGACCTTGTGGATTTAAGAGCCCCCTCTCCATGCACACCAACCCACCAGACTTCTGCAAAATCAACCACTGAAAGCAGTGGGAAAAGGAACCCACCAGGTTTCATGAATTGAAACTGCCTCCTGTGAGATTTACTTCAGCATACCTGTTCCTGAAACACAACAGTTAGTTCTCTAAAGAACACTGAAGTTATGAAACAAAGCTCCCAAAAATGCCTACATTTTTATGGTGGTCAAAGCTTTGGTATTTATTGACAGTTTCATCCCACTGCCCCTTACCTTATCACTAGAGATGCCTGGAACTCCTTTCAAATACTACTACTTAAATTGCTTCTGAGCTTTGAAGTAGGCTTGTTTTAACTTTTTTTTTTCAAGGTAGTGTTTTCTATTGTTGCTAAATTATCACCAAAAAAACAAAAACAAAAACAAAAACAAAAAAAAAAAACCAAACAAAAAAAAAACAAAAACAAAAAAAAAACCACAAACCTGTGGCTCATTTAAGAAGTTTTTTACAATGGGGGTNCTCCTGGAAAAATGAAGACATTTAGAATGAATTTAAGAAGTTTTTTTACAATGGGGGTGGTGAGGCCCTGGCACAGATTCCCCAGAGAAGCTGTGGCTGCCTCATCTCTGGAAGGGTCCAAGGCCAGCTTGGATGGAGCTTGGAGCAGCCCAGGGTAGTGGAAGGTGTCCCTGCCCGTGGCAGGGGATGGCACTGGGTTAGCTTTAAGGTCTCTTCCACCCCAAACCAGTCTGGGATTCTCTGACCAGAGCTATCTTGCTAGCTCAGAGGCATGTGAGAACAGAGAAGGCAATGCAGAACACCTGAAGTGGGTGCTCAGAGCAGACAGTGTAGGAAAAAAAAAAAATCTCAGCTTAATGTCATGAGTACAAAAAAAGGCTTCTTTAAGCAGTAGTCACCCTTGAGCATCCTCCCGTTGTGCATTCATTTTAATGTCTGTCATTCCCAGTCACACCAGCCACATAATAGAGTTCTTCAGTGCTTCTAATTTTTATTGTCATTGTGCTCCCACTGTTATGCTAATTAGACTAAACCAGACTCCCACTGAGGCTGTAACAATGATAAACATTGTAGTAATCTGTCAGCTCTCTCTGAAACCACTTTCCACAGCTTTGGAAATGTGCTGCTCTGACAGACCACACTGCTGTGTATTGTAAATAATCAGCTCTGATCACACTTGCTCACATACATTGTAATAATCAACACTGAAAAATAAGCTTCTAATGACTCACAACCTGAGGCACATTATTGATCTTTCCAATCAGCTACCATGAAGGGGCTCATGGAAGCAGAATGTATTAATGCTGCCATTTTTAACTATACAAGACAAATATTGTGGGGAGAGAGGTCCCGCCAGAAATCTAAAATGACCACACATTAATACTCATCATTTTCTTTGTCTGGAAAGATTGGCTTATTCCATCTTTCCCTCTCTGCCTGAAATAGGCTGTAGCCTTTCCACTATTTGTTTTTAAAATAGCAGTAAATTCGGACAGCTCTTAACATAGACACTCAGTTCTGTGGGATTTTGCTTCCAGGCCATTAACTCCTAAATCCATATTCTGACAGATTTCTTCTGACAAACAAAGAACAGTATAGGAATAGGACCTGAACTGCTTTTCTTGTCTTAACTGTACAGAGACATTCAGCAACAAAGCTCTCCTCATTATAGACCCTGTGGAGAATTAGGACTTCACAAATCCAGGTTCTTTAAAAGTGCTGTGGAAACCATTATTACAGATGGTTCTGTACTTCTCGCTTGCCCTCTGCCTCTTTTCAGTGAATCCCAAAAGGTTGAGTCTTCTTCTTTATTCAGTGTGTGTGTGTGCTGATGTATGGACATCTGCTGTGTCCATAAACCAGCATTACACATCCCATTTCTCCTCCTGCTGCAAATCTGAAGCAGATGTGTGAGGCTGCAGAAAATAGGTGTAAGCTGTATTTCTCCAAACTGTGTTCTTGCTGCTGTTTAGAAGGCAGCAATTTGCCAAATAGCAGAACCAGAGACTTTAGAAGGAAGTAACAACATATAGCCACAATCTCACTTTTCCAGTGAGAAGCAATTCCACAATTGCTTTTCCATCCCTTGACATGAAAATAATCAAAGAAGAGTGGAAATAGAACCCACAAAGAGAAATAAGTTATTTTTTAGACCTCTACCCTAATATAATGCCTGTCCCCAGCACCTACCAAAGTCCACTGCAGATCCCTAATTCATAAGGCTGGCAACTGTGATCTTGGAAAGAAACTCCAAATGCAAAGTCCTACTTAATATGCTGGGCTGAAATATGTGTTCAGTATGCTCCAGCACCCCCAAATAAATCAGAGCCCAGATCTATAGAACCCAAGCCCAGGCTGGAGCAGCAAAGTCAGCAAACTCTCAGCATTTAGAGAGCAGAGCTGCGTTATGAAGAAATGGGCACAGCTGCTTGGGTGAGTCACATGTGGATTTGGAGAGAGGACCCAGCTGGCAAACACCTATTTTCCATCATTCCTTGAGGTCACTGCTGAAGTTCAAGTAATGGAAAAAAAAGATGAGTTATAAGCAAACCTCCCTAAGCTATATTTGAAACACACAGCTCAGAGATAGTCTTGCACAATTTAAGCAGCCTCTGGAAAGTGTGGCACAATCATCCACTGAGCTTCTCCACTCAGGGAAACAGTCGGGTTGAGGTTCACAGGCTTTGACCAGCTACACAACAAGGCAAGTCTGTGCTACAGGAAATCTTCTAAAATAAGATATCAGAGAAGGAATAGTCATTTGTTTTCCGTAACTGATGCATAAGCCAAGGATCATTAAAGTGTATCCTGATTTTTTAATTTACCTTTTTGCATGATTTTCAGTGCAAGCATAAGCCTTCAATGATTTCAGCAAAGGTTCTTGGCTGGGCTATGCACTGGAAGAAAAAAAAATTTGTCTTTGCAGAAAAAAAAAAAAAAAAAAGTCCGATTGTCTCCGTCTCATACTCCACTAGAGGGCACCCCATAATTATCTTAAATATCACCCAGGCGGCTGTTGTGTTAATTGCACCTCATTAGAGATCAGTAGATGTATTAATCAACTACAAGTCAGGCCTCGATACAGAAAACACTCAGTGGCACTGTTTCCATCTACAGTCAGCCTCTAGCTGCTATTTGGATCCCGAGAAGTTGTGTATAAGTATTGCTTTCCCTTCCAATATTCTCCTGTTTCTAACCTCGCTGCTGTGCTGTCTTGTGTAACACACCTAAAATACTGCACGTATTTAAAATATTGCTCACAGCCCTAGGATGAGAACAGCCAGTGCTAAATCTGTTTTCCAGGGCACAGCACATTTTTTTTCACCACAAACGAAAAGTTCATCAGTGCAAGAGACAGCTTAACTGTGGGTTAGTCTCAGCCTGTAGTTCAATCCACAAACACCTTATACACTTCATAAATCTTTGACTTCATCTTTGCAACACTTTCTATGTAGTTATTTCTTTGCAAACTATTTCCAAACATTGTATACAGAACTTCCCTTCATTTGGCAGGCTTTAAATACCCTTGTTTCCTTACTGCAGAGAGCAGGATGTTTGCTGAATGACAGATTAAAAAGTTGTAAAAAGGGTTTAATCATGTCCCTATTTCAGTTCAAACTACCTCAGCTAGGCCCCAGAGCTGGAGCATTCTGCTTTCTTTGCCCTGACACTATTTAGACCCTTCTGAAAGGATGTGCAAAATCTTCTGAGGAAGCAAGGTAAAAACCAATATTTCTTTTCCCTTAATCTACTTACTATAATAAAAGTAGTAAACAAGGAGTTACAAGGAAAACCAGGTGCAGTTTGATACCAGAGCTGGGTTCTGCTTACTCGCTGCCCCCTTTGCAGAGAACAGAAGCAACATTTTCTTGCTTTCCCCCAGTTACTTATAATGAGATCCCACTCTTTGGCCTTTATCTCCAGGCCCTGGATTTCTGGGAATGGCAGAAAATAGCTTATCTTTTGCAGCCTGAATTTGGAATATCCATTGGCTACAGGGGACAGACCATACACACAGCACCTCACAGGGAGAAGGCAGCCACGTGTTCAGTGTGCTGCTCCCATCCTATGGGACAAGCTGGTCATATTTCATGGCTGGGAAGTCCCACCTGTGTCAGGGTACGTGGGTGGCTCTGAACACTGGCACAAAGGTGTCACTTTGGGCAGACAAACAGCTGCTCTCTCCTCAGCTCTGGTTTTCTCTAGCAGCACATGCAAGCAGAAACAATTATTACCTTTGGTTGTGTAGTGACTGAACAACGTTTTAGATTAGTGGGATTAGTTCTCTTACTGCATTAAAGGGGTAAAGGCTAAAATAAAAATCCCAACAAATGAAAATATTTATAATAAGCTAATTATCTGATTAAATTATTACATGCTCTGTCATCCCACACCTGTTAATACACTGTCTTAAATATTAAATGCAGAATTAATACCAGCCATTAAGTGCATGCTACCCCTCTCCAAAAGCCCAATTAAGCATGTGTTTACAAATGATGCCACTAATTATCCACCTCTTCTATTTCAGTCAAATGTCTTAATGTGCCTTGGAGACATTTCCAAAGCTAGGGAGACATAAAATGTCTTCTGAAAGAACCAATATTCTGAAAACATAGTGAATTTCTGAGCATGAGCCCTAAGGCTATAGATTTTGTAAACATGGTTTTTTCAGTCTGTTTGGGGTTTTGCCTCATGAAATGTTGAAGAATGTGAATTTCAGATACCTTTTCAGTTGCATGGCCATTTCTGTGATTTGAGGGTGTGCTGCTTGGAACTATCCTTCATTTATTAAACTGCCAAAACCCTTTGATCACTGCCTGAAACTTCACTTCATGAAGCAGATAATAGTATCTTGCAGCTACTCCTCAAATTCTTGGCCAGTTTCGACGTCTGTTTTTACTTTGCTGATACAATCACTTTCTAAACCATGCAGCTGAATGCTGCTATGAAAACACCCCTGAATTACTACCAATCACTCATAGCAGCATCCTGCTGCTGTTTCCCAGCTGTGGCTGTGGGATTGTTCTGATTGTGCCTACACTGGAATGCTTCCTGCCCCTGAAGCTGCCAAAGCTTCTTTTTATTATTAAAATATTATTATATTATTAATATTGCAAGTTTAGAGTTGAGATTTTTTCCCCTGCCTTCTTATAAACAATTTGCATCAAAGAACTTTGCCTGGCACTGTTCCCATCAAAGGTGGAAGATTTGATGTCCCTGCTTGCTCACTGCCTGAGCAGTGCATTTCTCCACTAAAGCTCTAGTGGGATCAAGTACATTGACATTTTTGGGATACAATGGAGGGGTAAAAATAAGTTTTTGACCCTTCCTAAACGAGATCCACTCTTTTACTACCTGCTCCTATCTCTTCCACTCATTCTGGATTTACCAACTGCTGTTTTCAGCAGTATCTTTCCCTCTATATTCACCACTGATTGGTCAAATGCTGGCTACAACATACTGATTTTAAGTGACTTTTTTGAAAGCAAGTACTTTAACAGTGGCAGGGCCTAAATACTGAAGAGCCTGTGATGTCTCATGCCAAACTTCTTTTCCAGAGGAATAGGGCTGATGGAATCCCTAATTTGTACATTTTGATCCTTGAGCAACATGGATTCTGTTACAATTTGCCAGTTAATCTGCCCCAACTCTCCCCCTCTCACTTATTTTGTCTACAAGCCTCAAAATAAAGCCACAATCTGAAAAGTTCTGCAGATTTATCACAGAGGTATTATCTTGCAGGTCTCTCATGATCCAGAAAAGGGCTTTTCCTCTTGACTTCCACTGGACATTCTTACCAGACTGCTACAGCTCTGGCAGGAGGAAGAGGCACATCACAGTTACCACCACAACACCAATCTGTGCTGAGCAATCTTGTTTAATTTCCCTTCTTTCCTATTCACAACATCAAAAATTTTTCATTAAAGATCACACAGCTTACTTGCTCTGCTTTATTTTTAAAGAATCTAAATTTTAAACTGTAGCAAAGCCATTGGTCCTGAGCCAGCACTGATTCAGAAGAACAACCTCAGTGTCTTTTCCTCCTGCCCCATTGTACCTGAGTTGATCCTGAGCAAAGCTCCTCTGCACACAGCTTGTACCCTGCACAAAATGCCTCAGAAATCTTCCTGCTCTGACAGGGACACTTAGCATGGGAAAAGGATTATTTTACTATTACTAGGGCAGACCTTACCTCATCCTACCAATGCCCATTCAGTTTCCCTTTGCTATCATTTATTTATACCCTTACCTTGCTTTACTGTAAGGTACCACAGTGGAGTAATGCACCAACATGGACATTTTCTCCTGATTTCCCCCATCTTTTGCCTCCTATTTACAGTTCTGGCCTCCAGATTTTTAAAATGTGAGTATTTTCTCTTCCTTCCCTCTCTATGCTGGTTTCTGAAAGGAAGTGAACAGGTGACCTTCAATCACTTTAACAGGTAATAAATATTTTACCTGAAAGGACGACATGGAAAAAACATGTCTCAGTTGACTGGAGTAATTTTCTTTACTATTATTTTGCTGCTGAAAGGAGCAGAAGAAATGTTTCCATTACAGCAGGAACAGTGGAAAGTAGGAGCTGATGAAAGCTCTCTCAGCTCTCAGGCTGCATGGTTTTGCTACCTGCTGCAGAGAACAAAAATGTTCCCAACACAGAGCATTGTGTTGTATTGAATTACAGAATTATCCATCTCCTAGGCTTTCTTGTCTTGCACACAAGAGCAGAACCACAGGATGATGGGATAACTTGAGCTGAAGGGGCCCTCAGGAGGTCCCTGTCCAAGCTCCAGATCACAGCAGGTCAGCTCTGGGGTCACACCAGGCCACTCAGGGCTTGAACTGCCTGCATTTGGAAAACTTCCAAGGATGGAGATGGCACAACTTTGCTGGGCAACTGTGCTGCTGTTGAGTCCTCATAGGGAATAGGTTTTCTGTATTCATCTAGAACTTTCTTGTTTGGGCTTCTTGACACCTCTCACCTTGGCTCAATAACCTCACAGGAAGGGGCTGGATGAGTAGGGTCCCCAAAGCCTTGCCTGCCCCAGGCTGACCAAGCCCTGCTCCCATGGCCTTTCCTCTCAGGAAAAGTTCTCCAGCCCCAGCCATCCTGGGAGCCTCCCTTGCCTTCCCTTCCTCCTGTCTGCCAATGCCTTTCCTGCAGGGAGAACCCCAAACAGGACAGAGTATCTGGATATGATCTAGGGAGTACTGAGCACAAGGGACATGACCCCCAGAGCCCTGGCCATGACAGCAGTGTCCCTGTGCCAGCAGGGCTCCTGCTGAGGAGCACAGCTCTGCATCTGCACCACAGCTGCCCTGAGCACAAAACCCTCAAGCTGATGTCTTGGCAGAAGGACAGCCTGCACTTGGAAAGTACTTGGCAGCCTTTTCTCACATCCTTAAAAGCAGCAAGAACGCCACATTGCAGAGGAGATCCATGGTGCCACTATTAAATCATACAGGAGATATAAAACAGAATCAAGTAAATATTCTTAGAAATACAGTGGGCTGGACACTATTAGTGCAGCTTAAATGTGCTGAATTTCTTTTTGTGTCTCTTTCAGCAAAAGGTTCCTAGAAACGTTTATAGTTTGTTAATTTACATGCCAGTGTATAGTTTTGCACTTTACCAGATTTCTTCCTGTGAGGGTGGGCAGGCCCTGGCACAGGGTGCCCAGAGAAGCTGTGGCTGCCCCTGGATCCCTGGAAGTGTCCAAGGCCAGGATGGACAGGGCTTGGAGACCCTGGGCCAGTGGAAGGTGTCCCTGCCCATGGCAGGGGGTTGGAACGAGATGAATTTAAGATCCCTTCCAACCTAAACCATTCTGGGATTCTGTGATTCCAACTAACCTTGCACTCCATCTGCCTTTGGAGATCTGCCTTCCTGACAACTGCATGCTCTCATTTTGCAAATCTTATTTTTGCAGCATTAAGCTTTTCTAACATAGAACAAATTTTACTAACAGTGGTACATTAGTATCAGAACTTCTTCACTCACCTCAATATTGCAGGCAATTAACAAGTGAAGCAATTTTTACCAAAGGGCACTTCTGGTACCACAATAACTTGCCAGTCAACATTTTCCTTTCCTTGGCACTGATGAATAGCTGAAATGTCTGGAAAATTTCAGTCATTAGTTCTGACTAGTGCCATTCCAAAGAGAGGAATATATCAGAATCTCTTATTCCATTCCGTACCAGCTTTGAATTTTAACACTGAAAGAGCTCAACACAACCCACTTCAGAAAAATAATTCTTTAAGAAACCAAATCAAGAGCAAGGACTGTTAAATCCTGCCCACAGCTGACTCCCTCTGAGATTTATCTGAGACATTTGATCACACTTAGAAAACAGAGATGTTATCCCTGACTAACTTATCAATGTCTTGTAAGGATAAATTATATAGGCTGCAGTATAGGTCATAAGGGGTGTGAGGGAGTGAAAACTACTCCATAAAAATAGTTACTTAGGATAACCTGACTTAGGCTCGAATTTCTCAAAAATATGTGAAGTTTTGCAAGGAGAGGTGAAGGTCCAAACCAGGACTTTTAAAATATTCTAATTATGAGAACACTAACTATAACACTCTAGGAAAACTTACCATACTTCATACTGAATTGCCTTAAATACTCCGTATTGAATTGCCTTAAATACTCCATATCGAATAATCTTAATTATGTTGCTGCATAATTAGACTGAAGTATTAATTCAAACTCACGTCTGATCTCTGTTCACTTTTTACTCACACCAGATTTAATTACACTAAGTGCACTGCCTTGCTATCGCTATAAAACAGTTAATGCCAAGACCAGTAAAGGCACCTGTGTAGACCCAAAGCTCATAAAAACAATTTTAATTTACCAAACGTTAAAACGCAGGCACGGGAAGACAAAGGTTTATTTCACGTTAGGACCGCAGAGCTGGAGATGCTCGAGAACACCTAAAGGTGTATGGCAAACAGAAACACCGCAAGCCTTGCTTCAGCTCCTGTCCCTTGTCCGCGGGGTACGGGGATGGCGCTGGGCCCGGTGCCTCGCTGCCTGGCCTGCCCGGGCTCAGCTCCTTCACAGCCTTCGGGCTCCGGGCACGTCCCTATCTGGGGCGGTGTCCAGGGAGCAGAGCCCAGCAGAGGCCGGCCCGGGGCCGTGCATTCCTCCTCCGGGGCAGTGCGGTGGCGGAGCCGCTCCTGCCCGCGGAGCAGGGAATGAGGCGGCAATCGCCCAATTCTGCGGCCCGCAGGCTCACCTGGCTCCCCGGGGACAACCGGGGCTGCTCGCTCCGGCCCGGGCACCGCCACCCGCCCGCCCTCCGGCCCCGGGGCTGTCTGTAGGAACCCAAAGTCACCGGGGCTTGAAAACGCCTCCGGCATCATCGAGGCCAATCTATGCACGCCACCCTGTCAACCGGGCCATGGCACAAGTGCCACAGCCGGCCTTTCCTAAACACCTCCAGGGACGGTGACTCCACCGCCCCCCCGGGCGGTCAGCACTTTTTAATGTGTAATCACCATTTCCGCGAAGGAATTCCTCGAGATGTGCGACCTGAACCTCTCCTGGCGCAGCTCAGCCGCCCCCGGCCGCGGAGGGCGGTCAATGGAGAGGGGCAGTGGTGCGGAGGGAGCCCCGCAGGACGCGGTGCCGCATCCCGGGAACGGGAAAGGAAAGGGAAAGGGATACGGAGCGCCGGCGGGGCCGGAGGTGTGGGCAGGGCGGGGGAAGCAGCGAGCAGCCCC